>CM076395.1:15768896-15802063 GCA_038363315.1 Mugilogobius chulae
ACCTGGACCGGGGCCAAGACTAAACAAAAGCATCAATCAGAGCCAAACACAGCCGTCCTGCGTTATACTTGACTGTTTCAGGGCACAAACAAATGTCTGTTTATCTTTGTGAAGCTGGAATCTTGTAGGTTATCTTCTGATGACTAACAGGCTCTGATCAAAAGTGAGAACTTTCTCCACACAAAAGAAAAACAGCAACTCTATTCTGCCTTTTTTTTGTGGCAAATATAAGAATTGGTAAATATATGGATCGGTAAAGTTGAGACTGAATGACACAAGATTTGGCGTTTTAATTCCTCTGTGAAAGCTGAAGGTAATTGAGATAAAAATGAGTTTTAGGAACCTAAAATGATTTAGGTTCCTAAAATTACGATGTCATCTGAGTTTCTACTCCTGTGTGAATCGTCCATGTCGTAAAAATGTCCCCGAATTTTCTCCAAACTCAGACTTCCTCAAAAAAAGATTAATCAAACTATGATTAAAAGTACGTGGACCGGAAGTACAACAACCTCGTTTGTTCGTATCAACGGAAGGCCAAGAAGATGGATTTTTGGGGAAAGGTTTGGACAGAACGCAGCAAAGATTGAATTTTATTATCGTAAATGGATTAAAAGAAAGAGTCTTCGGCTGTTTCAGAAGAAATCTGATGTTGTGGATGTGATTTTGATCGACAAACATCAACGTGACGAGGAGCCACAGCTTAGGTCATTTAGCTGATTCACGTTAAAACAAACCAAAAACACAAGAAACTAATGCAGTAAAAGGTCGTTGCCATAATCTATCTGTCGCCATAGGCGCCGATTCCATGGGTGCCGCGGGGCTCAAGCACCCACTGGAATGTCTGAGCACCCAGCCGAATTTTTCCTACTTTCATTAAAAGGCTTCTCTAAATGTCTGAGTGCACACATTTATTAAGTCGTACAGCGTCTTTCACTCTTCTGTCGCTTTCTTTCATCTGTTCACGTGAATATAAGCGCTCATACAGCATCAATCCTCTCTCAGAACGCTGTCATAAGACTTGTGGAGCGGAGCTGCATGTAGGGATATCCGCGTAAGCCGCTGTGCTGCTGCTCTGTCCCGTCAGATCATGGTTTCATTCACAAATGTGCTTTAAGCAGCGCCGGAAATCAAGTCAGGAAAAGTGGAGAAAGTCAAATCATCAAATCAAATCATTTATTTTGTATAGCCCAAAATCACAACAACAGTCGTCTCTGAGGACTTCCCAAGATTATTAATTTTAGCAAATATAAATATAAATAGAAAGTTTCAGATTCAGAACCGAGACGTAAAGAAGTGACGAACTGCACTGCTCCTGTCTGTAGGGCCCGGTGCGTGAGAGCTGCTCTGAGGAATGTATTCTGTTAACGGAGAAAGAACGCGTCAACGCGGCCAGACGTGTGTTAGTTGCAGGTAGCAAAAAAAACAAAATGAACGCGCAAAAGAAGTGTGACACGTGCAAATGACGCGCGTGCACATTATGCGTGTGCATGTGGCGCGCGTGTGTATTATTTTGGGCCGTGCGAATAGTACTATAGTGTATAGATGCAACAACAAAATGCACATTACTGCCTTTTGTAACTATATATCCCGTTGAGTTACTGGTTGTCTTACCCTGAGGCTGTGCGAGCTGAAGCTGTACTCCGCCGCCGCACAGAGAGTGTCCACAGGAAGTGTCTCACATTCAGACAGTTTGGACGCCACGAGGACACAGGCGGCGATCAGACAGAACGGATACGCCGGGACGGAGAGAGAGGAGGACAGGAACCGTCCAGGAGAGAGACGGAGAGAGGGAAGACCTGCTCCTCACAGCCGCAGTCAGAGCAGACCTGAAAGAGAGAGAGAGAGTGAGAGGAGACGGGAGAGGGAAGACCTGCTCCTCACAGCCGCAGTCAGAGCAGACCTGAAAGAGAGAGAGAGAGAGTGAGAGAGAGGAGAGAGAGAGAGAGAAGACCTGCTCCTCACACCACAGTCAGAGCAGACCTGGAAGAGAGAGAGAGAGAGTGTAGAGAGAGAGAGACGAGAGAGGAAGACCTGCTCCTCACAGCCGCAGTCAGAGCAGACCTGGAAGAGAGAGAGAGAGAGAGAGAGAGAGAGAGAGAGAGAGTGAGAGACGGAGAGAGGGAAGACCTGCTCCTCACAGCCACAGTCAGAGCAGACCTGGAAGAGAGAGAGAGAGAGTGTGAGAGAGAGAGAGAGACGGAGAGAGGGAAGACCTGCTCCTCACAGCCGCAGTCAGAGCAGACCTGGAAGAGAGAGAGAGAGTGAGAGAGAGAGAAGACCTGCTCCTCACAGCCACAGTCAGAGCAGACCTGAAAGAGAGAGAGAGAGAAAGAGAGAGTGAGAGACGGAGAGAGGGAAGACCTGCTCCTCACAGCCACAGTCAGAGCAGACCTGGAAGAGAGAGAGAGAGAGTGAGAAGAGAGGAGAGAGAGAGAAGACCTGCTCCTCACAGCCGCAGTCAGAGCAGACTGGAAGAGAGAGAGAGAGAGAGAGAGAGAGAGAGAGAGTGAGAGACGGAGAGAGGGAAGACCTGCTCCTCACAGCCGCAGTCAGAGCAGACCTGAAAGAGAGAGAGAGAGAGTGAGAGAGAGTGAGAGAGAGAAAGAGAAAACACAGAAAAGAGAGATTAAGAGACAGAGAACAAAGAGGGAGAGAGGGAAAAAAGACAGAGAGAAAGAGAAGAGCAGGAGAGAGAAAGAGATGGAAGAGAAAAGAGAGAGAGAATATAGGAGGGAGGAGGAGAGAAAGGAAAAAAGAAAGAGACAAAGAATAAAGAGGGAGAGAATAAGCGAGATAAGAGAGAGAGGAGAGAAAGGGAAAATACAGAAAAGAGAGAGATAAAGAGACATAGAATAAAGAGAGAGAGAAAGAGAAAGAGAGAGGAAGAGAAAGAAGAGGGAGAAAGAGAGAGAGAACAGGGAGGGAAGGAGAGAGATTGAGACAAAATAAAAAAGACTGAGAGAGATAAAAGAGAGAGGGAAAGAGAGAGAGAGAAGTAGACAGAGAAAAGAGAAAGAAAGGGGGGGAGAGAAAGAGAAAGATGAAAGAGAGAAAGAGAAAAAGAGAAGAGAGAGAAGAGAAAGAAGAAAAGAGAGAGAAAGAGAGAGAGAATAAAGACAGAGAAATGAGAAAGTGACAGAGAGAGAAGAGAGGGAAAAGAGAGAGAGAACAGAGAGAGAGAGAGAAGGAGAGAAAGAGAAGGACATTGAGATAAAGAGAGGGAGAGAGAGGGAGAGAATGGAGGGAGAAAGATAAAGAGAGAGACAAAAAGAGGGAGAGAAGAGAGAAAGGAATAGAGATATAAAGAGAGAGAGAGAGGGAGAAGGAGAGAAAGAGAAGGAGGGAGAGAGAGAAAGGAAGAGAAGAGGTTAAAGGGAGACAGAGAAGAGAGAAAAGGATAAAGAGAGAGAGAGACCTGAGGGCAAACACAGAGGAAACAGACACTTTCAAACAAACCTTTGAAACATAATCTAAAGACATTTCAACCTGACAGACGCGTCGTGTGTAAAACTATCCCAGACTTAATCACTGCAAAACATTTTACAACCTACACTACAAAATGTAACTACACTAGTGTGAGTTACTTTGAGTTAATCACACATTTGTCCAGACATTGTACAACACGAATCCTGTTACATTTACACTTGATTTTTGATTAATTCAACAATTTAACTCATCTAGGGGAGTTGTTCTTCTCTCTTTTCTCCTCCTCTACCCCCCCCCCCCCCAACACACACACACACACACACTCTCTCTCTACTCTCTCCTTCTATTTTTCTCTCTTCCCACTTTGTTTTTCTCTCCTCTCGCTTTCCATTCTCTCCTGTTTTTCTCACTCTCTCTCTTTCTCTTTATCCCTTCACACCTCCTTTCTTGTTTTCTTTCTTTCTCTCTCTCCTTTCCCTCTTTCTCTCTCTCCTCTCACTTGTTCTGTCTCTCCCCCTTTTTCTCCTCCCATCTCTCTCCCTCTATCCTTCTCTCTCCCCTTTTTTTTAATCTCTCTCTCCCCCTCTCTTTCTGCTCTCCCTCCATCTCTCTCCACATTTTCTCTCTCCTCTCACTCTCCCTTTTTCTTTCTCTCCTCTGCATCTCTCTCCTCTCCCTATTTCCCTCTTTTTCTCTCACTTTCCTCGCTCTCCTTTCCCTCTCCCTCTCTCCCCCTTTTCTCCTCTCTTTCTCTCTCTCTCTCTTTCTCTCTCTCTTCTAACTTAAAAGTCTAAGTTAAAATCTTTCACTCACATTGTTAAGTTAAATCAACACAAAAACTTAACTTTCAACTTTGTGACTTTTTGCCATGAAATCTCTAAAAACTTCAAACATTTTCAGTCCGACCCATTCACTTTTGTCTTCTTCTCACCTCCATGGCCCACTTGACGAGCTGGTCCCTGCTCTCCGGCGCCCCCTGGATCAGCCTGACGTACAGCACCGACGGCAGGTACCTGAGCTCCAGCTGCAGGAGCCTGGACACGGCTTTGTGTCCAAGGACGGAGGGATCCCAGGCGGCCGGGACCTCGGAGCGCTCCTGGGACCTGCCCCGGACCTCGCGCGGGGTCTGGGTCTGGACCTGGACCAGGACCGGAGACTCGCCGTGGACCAGCTTCTCCTCCAAAACCAGACTCTGAGCGTCTTCTGTCTCTTCACACCAGAGCGACACCGACAGATCCTCAGACATTTTCACCGACGCTGCTTCAAATTCTACTTTTGATCCTCAGATTTTGTGACTTTTTTGAAGCCACAACACGTCGCCAATCCAAAAACTTTAAAACCCTAAAGTGAAGTTAGAATAATCTTTACATTTACCACTAAAACACATCCACAACTTTAGAATTTGTGGCTTTTTGCTGTCACAAAATTGAAGTTACAATTACTGGACCTAATTCTACAACTTGAACAAGTAAATTTCACCCAAAAGTTTAAAAATTTTGTATTTTTGTTTAGTCGAACTATTGTAAGTGCAAGTTTTTTTGTCTAACTAAGATACATTTACAACAGCCATCTGTTTTGCCAGTTGCAAAACCTTTTACAATGACGTCTGTTTCTACTAAATTTACAACCCTTGTTGAAATTTGGAAGCCAGTCTTGGATAAAATTTTGAATCCAACTAAAGTAAGACTGTAAAAGCTATACTTAAAATTCCAGCTAAAATTACTACAAAAGTTTTAGATTTGTGATTTTTGAAGACGCAAAGTCTTTTTGCAATCTTGCAGAAAAATTAGTTTTAACTAAAATAAACTTCCAGTTCCAGTGATTCTAAAAACGTTTTTATCTGAAGATGAGTTACAGGTATTAGAAGAAAAATGTTGACTTTTTGGAAACTATTTTTTCAATTTTTCTTTCAAATTTAAAATCTTGTTCTAACTAAAATACATTTACAAAAAGCATTTGTCAATTCTATAAAGTTTCTGTTTGTACTAAATCTTTAATAAGCTAAAATGTATCATTTTATAGACCAAACATTTCAGCTAAAATTAGTTTTGATTTGCAATTTTTAATGAAGTCAATTACTTTTTGCAAACTTAACTACAATAAATTTGTTCCGGCGATTCTAAAAACGTTTGTGACTAAAGCTACGTTACAGTTACTTTGATAAAAATTTGGAAATTGTGACTTTTTTAGAAGCCACTTTTCCTAATAAAACTATTTCTACAATTGAATCTACAATAATTTTAGGAAATCATTCTAAAAACTACAACTACTTGAGATTTGTTAAGTGTTTCTGCCAATATTTTGCAAATTTAAGCCACAATTTCTTCTCTAAAAGTTTAAAGAAGTGCCTTAGTTTGCAGCCTGAGCGTAAATCCTTCTGCGATCTCGTCTCTGTCTCTGTCGGCGGCTGCTTCTCTGTCTGCGTCTGTGTCTGCGTCTGCTCCGTGTGGGTCCTGAAGGCTCGCGGCAGCTCCGTCTCTCACTCTTATACCCGGAGGAGGCGTGGTGCGGGTCTGAAAGAGAAGAAAACACTGGGAGGAAACTTTGAAACAATGAGAAGACACAGGCACAATGTGAGACAATCGTCCAACAGGTGGAGAAGAGCGGCGAGGGCGTGGTGCTGCTGGTGGAGGTGGAGGAGGGAGGAGCAGCAGCAGATTGTGCCCGAGGAGGAGAAAGAAAGAAGAGAGAGAGGAGGAGGTTAAAGGGCCGCTCGGGGGAAATCTGGTCTGAGTCATTTAGGACACATTACAAACCCTTTAAAAGAGAGAGAAAGAAAAACACATTGTAAACCAGTTTGTGTTAACCAAAGCTCAAACATTTGACCAACCTCGTTGTTTTGAGCAGAAAAAGCTAGTTTCAAGTTCTCTTGACAAGATTTTTAACCAAATCTTTTCTTGATTCAAACAATTATGGCTTAAAACAGAAACAAATTTACTGTACTTGAAATAAGTTTTTATCTCTAGAGAAGGTAACTCAGGAGAGAATATCTTAAAACAAGTCAAATAATCTTAGTAAGACTTTGTCTTATTAAACGAAAAAATCTTAAAATTAGTCTTTAAAGTTTAATATACTTAGTTCAAGTCATTTTATCTAAGTTAGATTTTCCTTTTGTGCAGTGTACCTGTGGGTCTCGTGTAAATCATAATACTGTTTTATTTTTGTTTTTTTTACAGTTTACAGCGCGCAGTTCTAGTCTATGCTGTGCTAATACTTTGCTCTCAAACGTACTTAAAAGGCAACAGTAGAAACTCTGTTAGAAAACTTACGGCAGCTTGGATCTGGAGGAGCTGACCTCTGAGGATTTAACTCTTTCTGCTCATAGTTTACGATGAGGAGTCTGTTCAGGCTGGAGCAACATTTGTTTAGTTCAGATGTGTTTATGACGTGTCGATAATGTGGCTGCACGCACTCGAGGGCTCTTCACACCAGAGTCCTGTCCACTATCCACTCAACCACCTGACAGCACACTTTGATAAGCAGTCTAGATAAGAGTCACAGATACCGTGGCTGCATGAACACGCCGCGGTTTGAAAGCTATAATTTAGTCGCGTGTGAAACACAACCAATTTCCAATGATCAAGGGACTACTGCCGCGTGTCTGGCGCGAAGTGATGCCTCCGGTGTGTAAGCACCTAAGACAGGGGTTCTCAAACTTTTTCAATCCAGGGACCCCTTATCTGCAGTTCCCGGTGCACATGAACGTAGCATGAGTCTGGGTGGGTCTGGGTGAGTCTGCGGTGCTGCAGGCTGTGACGATCGACAGGTGGGCGGGGCCTAGCCGGTGGGCAGAAGGTCATCTCCACTCTCAGACGGTGACAATGGGTTTGTTTACGACTCTGAGAGAACGACCAGCACCGGGGTCGTCAGGGGTCACGAGGGGTCACCGGGGTCACGAGGGGTCGACCAGGAAACACTCATGAAACTGTGATACAAATGTAATGAGGCTGACGACTCCAGCAGCACTTCAGGTTAAAGAGTAACTCACTGGAGACTAATCCAGATTTCCACTTTTCTTTTGTAAAACGTCCAACAGGAAACAAGCGACTGACACAAACAGATGGATTAAATAAGGCTAAAACAGTTAGCTTTGTCTGATTCAAGCTGTTTGTCCAGGTTCGTTTGTTTTACAAGAGCTTTGGTTTATTTTAGTGACTTCTTATATGTGATTTTGCTTCTTCAAAAGTCTGTGCACTTGAATAAAAATACAAAAAAACTACACTTCATTCAAACTTAACTTAATTTAAATACAAGTTAAATTTACCTAAACTGAATTTTAATTTTACAAATTTTGCTAAATGTATTACATTTTTAAAAAGAAAATTACAAATGTGTCAGAACTTACCTAAAATTCATTTAAACTCTACAAATGTTGGAAAACTGAGGCTAAATTTAAACGAATCTAAACTTAAAAAATGTATTTGAAATGAGTCAGAAGTTAATTTGAGGTTTAAAAGTTAAACCAAAGCTTGATCTAAATTTAACAAAACTGAACCAAGACTATTATAAGTTTTATAAACTTTAAAAAATCAACCAGAATGCATCCAGTGTTGCCAGATTTTCAGACAGCAACAAGCGACTAAGCCTTTGAAAAAAGCCCAAAACAATTTCAAAATGGTTTAAGAAAAAGTAATTAAAATAATTCATTAGTTAAACATTGTGTCACAGCATAATAAGGGTTAAAGATGTTCACATATTTGAAATGGTCCTTGATCCTTTTTTTTTTTTTTTTTTTTTTTTTTTTTTTTTTTTTTTTAATTTATTTATTAATTATACACAATACAAGAGTATACACAAAACACAGCAGAGAGGACAGCAGAAAACATCCAAGTCATTTCATTAAGTTCACAATAAATTACCAAATATATTTAAATTACTGATTTCATTATTTGTTTTAATTTAAGAGCAGTTTGTTTTCTGTTAGTTCATCAATTTTGTTGGTAATTAAAGGCACCCTTCCCCCTCCATTCATTTCATAAGTTTTGCATATATTTTTAAAAAAAAGCTATTTCCCCCCTCCCCTTCCCTCACCCTTCACCCTCCCCACAGTCCACTGAGGGTGGACGCTGGCTTTCAGTCTGGCCAAAAAGTAAGATAAATCATAAACCAATAGCCTAATTAGTACATTTGAAAAAACTACAATTAACATAGTAGGAAAAAAAAAAAAAAAAAAAAAAGCAAACAAACAGGCAAACAAAAAAAAACAAAAAAAAAACAAACAAACAACAACTCAGAAGTCAATGTCACATGTTCTGGACTTTAAAAATGACATCCCATATTTTCTTAAAAAGCTCTGGTTTTCCTTTAATTTCGTATTTGATCTTTTCAGAGGTGCAGTAAGAAAGCAGCTCATTCCACCAGTGCTGCTTCATTGGAGGATTAATATTTTTCCAGCCGGTTAGGATACATTTCTTTCCTGCTGCCATTGCAAGCAGAACAAATTTCTTTTCATAAATATTTAAATGAGATTTATTTAAGCATTCTGTATCTCCCAACAAGGCTAGACTGGGGTCATTTGGAACCTCTTTTTGGATAAGTTTGCCAAGCTGTTCAAAAATTTGTTTCCAGTATTGTTCTAAATGTTTGCAAGTCCAGAACATATGATAGATGTCTGCCCCATCTGCTTTACACCTCGGACAGTAGGATGGTGTCTGGTAAATTTGATTCAGTTTATTCGGTGAATAGTATACACGGTTTAATAAGTTTAATTGGATAAGTCTATGTCTGGTATTTGATAGGATGGTTTGAGAATCTCTAAGAATTTGTTCCCATCTTTCATTTGTGATCGTTTTGCCCAGATCTTTTTCCCATTTTTCTTTTGTAAGTAGATGTTCAGATTTTTGTTGTTTATTTAAAATTAAATAGAAGTATGAAATTAATTTTTTTGATGAAGTTAACGCATCTATTTTTGTGCACAGAGAACTTTCATTTATTTTTGGAAGGGGTACGTTCTTTCCAATTCTTTCCTTTATCCAGCTTTTAAGCTGTATAAATTTGTACAAATCAGTTTGAGCAAGTTTGTATTTTTGTTTAATATATGAGAATTCCTCCAACAAACCATCCTTACAAAGATCTCCTAATGTATTTATCCCAGCTTGTTTCCATTTGTGTGCTATTCCATCTGAAAAACTAGGTGGTAAAGCTGGGTTGTTCCATAATGGAGTACCAGTGTATATTTTATTATTTATTCCTATGATTTTATGGCAATACTGCCAACATTTCAGAGTGTGATTAATAATCGGGTTCTTTGATATTACTCCTAGATCATCCATATATCCAAAATGTTTTAAATCTTTCAAGGGGAGTGATTTACACAGACTTTGTTCAATATTTATCCAAGAGGGGATATATCCCTCACTATGAGACCACATCCAGATATTGCGTAGTGGTGCAACATTATAATACAGTTTGAAATCAGGAAGATTGATACCTCCCCTTTGTGGGGGAGCTTTTAATTTGGATAATTTAATTCTAACATGTTTGAAAGACCATATAAATTTTGATATCAATGTATCTATTGTGGTAAATAACGAAGCTGGGCATTTCACTGGAATAGTTTGAAACAGAAAAATAAATTTTGGAAGGACTGACATCTTTATAAGATTAGCTCTGCCGATAAGGGAGATGGGCAAATCCTTCCATTTTTGTATATTATTTTTCAATTCATCAATTAAAGGTAAATAATTCGTTTTATAGGTTTGAGTCATATCACTGCAGATATTAATGCCCAAATAGCGAAACCCTTTTGGACTCCATTTTAGCCCACTAATAAATGGAGTTTGACCTAATGCAGATTTATTCAGTGGCATAATTTCGCTTTTTCCATAATTAATTTTATACCCGGAAGCTTTACTATAGTCTTCTAAAAGTAACATCAAGTGAGGTATAGATTTTTGAGGGTTACTCATGTAAATTAGTAAATCGTCCGCATATAAAGAAGTTTTAAATTCTTGATTACCAATCTTTATTCCCTGTATATCTTTATTATCACGTAGAGCAGTTGCCAGTGGCTCTATGGCTATGGCGAATAAAAGCGGAGAAAGACAACAGCCTTGGCGGCAGCCTCTTTCAAGAACGAAAGGTTTAGATGTAATATAATTTGTTACTACCATTGCTACTGGTGCTCTATACAATAGTTTTATCCATTTAAGGAAGTTGTCTCCAAAATTCATAGTTTGCAATGTTTTAAAAATAAAGCTCCATTCAATACGATCAAATGCCTTTTCGGCATCGATCGCAATGACAGCTCTTGGTTCTGTGGCATCCTTTGATGAGTGTAAAATATGGAATAATTTTCTTATATTATCAGATCCTTGACGATGTTTTATAAACCCTGTTTGATCCACATGAATCAGATGTCCCATAAATTTCTCAAGTCTATTTGCTAGAATTTTGGAGAGAATTTTAAAAGAGACATTTAACAAGGAAATTGGTCTGTAAGAGCTACATAATTGCTCATCCTTTCCAGGTTTTAAGAAGACATTTATGGCTGCCTCTTCCAATGAATTTGGTAATTTCCCATTTTTATAAGATTCTCTAAACATATTCATTAGGGGAGGTACCAACAGACTTGAATAGTTCTTAAAAAATTCTGCCGGAAACCCATCGGGTCCGGGGGCTTTATTTGTTTTAAGCATAGAGATTGCATCAATAATTTCTTTTTCCATAATATTAGAGTCGAGGCTATTTTTCATATCCTCTGAAAGTGTCTTCAATTTTATTTGCCTTAAGAAACTTTCCCCCACTGCTGTTTGTACTTCAGTTTTGTACAGATGTTTATAATAATTTTCGAAGCAAGCATTTATCCGTAAAGGATCAACAATTATCACACCCTCTTGACTTTTTATGCTCTTTATGAGTTTCTCCTGTTCTTGCTTTTTGATCAGCCAGCTATGCATTTTCCCGGTTTTTTCTCCTTTTTCATAGTAATGATATTTTATTTTTGCCATTTGAGCTTCAGCTTTAGCCGTCAATAGATTGTTAAGTTCTAAGCGTTTCAAAGTGAGCATATTTTTTACTCTTTCATCTGCGGTTTCAGCATGTTCTCTTTCCAGTTTAAGAATATCTTCTTCTATTTTTGCATATGATGTTTTATACTCTTTTTTTTGATTAGCCGTGTGTGAAATTATCTGCCCTCGTATATAAGCAAGCAAAGACTCCCAAATTGCTGCAGCTGACGCTGTATCATTATTAATTTTTAAAAAATGTGTAATTTCTATTTTTATAAATTCACTCAATGATGAATTATTTAAAAGATATGGCGTCAATTTCCACCTTCTACGAACATTTTTAAAATGTATGCTCAGATTAATTTTTAAAGGACTGTGATCAGAGAGTACTCTGGGCAGATATTCGCATTGTAACACACATGACTCCAAGGTGTTTGAAATTAAGAACATATCAATTCTTGTGTACACGTCATGAACATGTGAATAATAAGAATAGTCTCTTTCCGCTGGATTCCTTACTCTCCATATATCTAAATATCCCAAATCCTTCATGCCCTCCCTTAAAACAACTGCAGCCTTTGAAAGTAACATATTACCCTTGCTTGATCTATCTATACACGGATTCAAAATCTGATTAAAATCACCCCCTATAATACATTGACCATACGGTTGTGCTGAATCCAAAAATACCTTTCTAAAAAATTGTGGGTCATCCGTATTAGGGGCATAGATATTAATTAGAGTCATTGGTGTCTCATATATATCAAACTGTATCACTAAAATTCTTCCATCTTCATTTTTTTTCACTTGGCATATATTTAAGTTTAATTTTTTATGGAATAACACTGCTACACCTCTTGATTTAGAATTATATGAATTATAAAACACTTTACCAACCCAGTCCCTTTGTAACTTATCATGTTCCTTATCTGTTAGATGTGTCTCTTGTAAAAGAGCTATATCACATTGCTGCCTTTTAAGATAGTCCAGAAGTTTTTTTCGTTTGATAGGGTTATTTATTCCATTGACATTTAATGAGATTAAAATTACCTTATTTGTCATTTAATATATAAAGGTTGTGAAAACAAAAAGTGTACATACACAAATCCGAAAAAGAGAGAGAAAAAAAATAAAAAATAATAAAGAATTAAAACCGCGCGCGGTGATATAGGCCCTCGCCCCCCCTTGCGACCGCGGAGCATGAGCCACCGCGGGCTACGAGCCACCGCGACGAGCCTGCCAGTCGTCCTTGTGCGTTTTCTGCCAACAGCACTCCTCCCCTATAAGCAACATCGTATGCTTCTCCATTCACTGAAACGACAAATTATGACATTGTGACAGCTGCACGGATGAAGATAGAGGTATGCTTTCATTGGCTTTTTTGTTCGTCATCCCAAAGGCAATAAGTGTGCTAATTTTCAAGTGTCTATGCTAAATTAAGTTTTTTCATCCAATTTGAGTTTTTGCTATGTATTTCAATGGGAAATGTTGGACGTTGCCACGGTAACACGGTTGGAAATAAAGATATGCTTCCATTGGCTTTTTTGTTCAGTATTGGATGGAGAATGTGTGTGCCAAATTTCAGCTTTCTAGGACAAAGTAAAAATTTCTACCCTACCACTCACCCTACCCTCCACTCTGGCCAAATCTGTCAGTTCTCCATAGAATAACATGGGTTTTGTCTTTTTTCCTCTGCCATGGCCAAACGCTTGCAGATAAAAATATAGTCCCATTGGGTTTTTTGATCGGTTGATGAGGAGAGTTAGTGTGTGAATTTTATGCATTTTGGTGAAACTAAAAATTTTATCCCATTCAAAAGTAAGGGGGCGCTGTTGTAAAACGGTTCAAGATATAGGCGTGTGATGATTGACTTTTTTGTTCAGAATGTAAAGAATATTGTGTGTACCAATTTTCAGCTGTCTTAGGCCAAAAAAATATTTTTTCCCCATTCTACAAGTTTTTCGTCTCCATTGGATAACATGGGTTTTTGTCATTTTTACGTTGCCATGGCAACACGCTTGCAGATAAAGGTATGCTCCCATTGGGTTTTTCGTTCAGACAGCTGAGAAGGATGTCTGTGCCAAATTTAATGTGTCTACGACAAACTAAATTTTTGGCTTTAATGCATTTTCAAGGGGGCGCTGTGGAGCAATTATTTGACGTAGATGTTTTTAAAGCATCTCGTTAGATGCGGCTTGAGATTTGGAACAAAATGTATATTAATGCCGGAGAACAGACCTTTGCGTGTCAGAAATACGCAAATTTGAACGCATTGGAAAATGTCACTTTTTATTTGTGGCGTGGCCACACCCACATTTTTTAAGGTATCAGAAATCTAATGAAATACACAAAGGCACAAGGGTCTGTTGATGACAGTTCCGAACTTTCATCCAATTTAAAAGAAAAACAAAAATGGAAAAAAATAAAACGTGAGATGAAAATTTCAAAAAATCAGGTTCCGCCCACGATAGCTGACGCCCTGTAGGGTTTAGGGTGGGTCATAATGTAATTTTTTACTTGTCTTGACACAAGCTATGTTTCTGCCAAATTTCATTTGTCTGCGATAAAAAAGGTCTGTCATTGCCGTAATGTTTTTTGATTTTTGAGGGGGCGCTAGCGAGTCATTTTGGCACTTTAATTTTTTTGTTGTATAAAAAACAAAATTTTTCGCCGACCTTGAATTTTGGGTGGCAAAAAAATGACTTTTCGTTAACGTTTAGGGGATCAAAATTGAGGTTGTATGGAAAGTATAATAAATAATAATAATAATTAAAACCGCGCGCGGTGATATAGGCCCTCGCCAACCCTTGCGACCGCGGAGCATGAGCCACCGCGGTTTATGAGCCATTGCGACGGGCCCACCTCTCGTCCTCATGCGCTTTCTGACAATAGCACTCTTCCCTATAAGCTACATCGCATACTGCTCCATTCACTGAAAAGACAAATTATGACACAACCGTGCAGCTGTGACGTCCTCCAGGAATCTGTGTCAGTTCTCTGTAAAGTGTCTTTGTATTTTGGAGTTTTTTGACGAGATGTGGATGAATGCAACCTAACTGCTGTTAAATGTTGAACGATGCTAATAATTTACCACCAAGAACATCACACTAAAGTAAGCTAAAATTAGAAAAAATGTTATAATCTGAGCGTGTGTGTATATACATATATACACATACCTATACAGCATATACGTGTCACAGCCGCATATAAAAGTAAGTCTTGTTTGGGTTCTTTGTGTAGTGTCACACATGCAATAAGTCTGTCAACATTCAAATCTTTTTCACAAAGTATGGTTTTCCTTGCATTCTGATTTGCTAATGTCTTTCAATAGCAGGCTGCCAGAAGGTGTGAATCTTCATTGGGTTGTGTTCAATATGTGTAGAGTAAGTGCACATTTTAGCAGTTTATCTAAAGCTACGGTCAAAATGACCCATACGAATGAAATGGTCGTACGAATCTTACAGGTCGCACGACATCTGGAGTTCGTACGTGTTCTGTCTTTTATTATTTTCTAATGCATTTCAATAACAAGTCATTATGTTGCCACAGGAACACGCTCAAAAATAGAGCTTGGTCTTGAGTGGCTTGGTTTGTGTGGGGTATGGGAGGATGTAATATGGGAAGAAAAAAATATGTGTGGCTATTTGCAGGTCTAAATAACAAAGTGTTGATCGCCCTGTAAAAAGCTCACATGCTCTGAATTGGCTAGCATTGACTAGTTGTACAAGTGGCATTCATGCTGGAAAATGGGACATAGCACGTCTGAGGTAATTAAGTTTTAACATATTGAGAAATTGCAGTTTTGATTTAGAGTTTGGCCACACAGATTTTGTCAAGATATGGAAAATGATTTAAATTATCTGAAGGCAAAGAGGTCTTTCAATTCAATGATAGTTGAGACTTTTGACAGAAAATAAAACTGGAAGAAAACTACAGCGTGAAATACCAAAATAGCAAAAAGTAGGTTATGCTCACAATTGCTGACACACTGTAAAGATGAATAAAATTGCGTTCTTTGTTATGGATATTCATTATGACACATAATGAATGAATGATCATTTTTGTGAGTAACATAATTATTGAAAATAATAATAAATATAAACATTTGTATTGGACATTTCACAGATGATGGTTCAGAAGTGGCAATATTGTAGTTGTAAATAAAAAAAAATAAGTCGAGCCCACCACATTAAAAGTTGAATAGTATATTACATATTTGGCCACAAATTGTAATTTTGTGATGGTGAGTTGAAATTGAATAGAATGTATGTTGTTCACTTTTTAAGTGGGAAAAGGGATTTTGCAGAACAGAGAATAATAGAGTAACTGATGAAAGACATAATTGTTGATAGGTGAAGATGTTAATTCATCTAAACATCTTTTTGTCATCTTATTGCAATGCATCTTTTTATTCACTGCAAACCAATTGCCTTACGAGGACAATAAATGTACTACTACTAAACATGAAAATATTTTACAGAGGGAAAAAGAAATAAATGTGCTAGGTTAAAATTGGTGTTGTTGTTTATATAAAACAAAAAAATATGATTAATCACAATAAATAAATAAGGTAATACATAAAATTGAAGATAAAAACTTGTCTGTCATCAAAAAGAATGTCAACATTTACAACAATTCTGATGGAACACAAGAGTAGTTTCAGAGTAAATAGCAATAAATTATAAATATTATTTTTGTAACAGTCAACCAATGCTGAAATGACTTCTGAATGAATGAACTAATGTTGGATTTAAAAACAAGACATACTATAAGACCTCTTGAAGTAATGAACACAACAAATAACAGTAATTGACTGTTCCAAGCTGATGTTATTCTTCATGGATAAATTAACTTTGTAATACAGTTCACTAACAAATGTTGGAGTTGGAATAAAGTGTATGTAGCTGGTGTACAGACTTGTCTGACCAGTGCACTAAAGGGTCGTTCACATGCTAAGAGGGTACTTACTTGGCTTGGCCACAGACCCATAGATAGTGCAATTTATCATTTGCATGTGTTTAGGAGATTAATGTGGGACAGAATCTATCTAAAATCCAGGGTGGGATGAAGTAGTTATTTTATTTTATAGGATTTAATATCTATTTAAGCAGACAAAACTCATTGAGATTAAATCTCCTTTGCAAGAGGTCTGACCAAGAGGCAACAAAACACAAACATACAACATTTATAAAATGTGGCAATGGAGAGATTTTAATAAATCTAAAGTGTGTATGACTAGACTACATTTTTAGCAAAACATGATTATACTTAGGAGTTGACTAAACATGTAGCTTGTTTTTGCACCATTTAGTTGAAATGGTCAAGGTTATTATTGTCTTTTGTCCAGTAAATATGACACATTATGTATGTGTATGTCATTGTTTGATGGATGAAGTGTGGGAGTAAGTGCAGATGTGTAAGGCAAATTTCCGTTTTATTACAGACAATAAAGTTTTATCTCATCTTATCTTACAAGTGGAGAAGAATCCTGAAATTTTACCTAGCAACCACATAGTAAATCTGGGCCAAAATCAACATAAACAACACAGGGAAGACAATGTGACAAATTCTTATAAAAGTTTAATAGTCATTGTTTGAACTCCAGAAAACTGTGTCAGTTGTCTGTAAAGTGTCTTTGTATTTTGGAGTTTTTTGACGAGATGTGGATGAATGCAACCTACCTGCTGTTAAATGTTATATATATATATATATATATATATATATATATATATATGTAACTTTTATATGTTATATATATATATAATATATATATATATATATATATATATATATATATTACAAGTTCCAATTTTCACATATGAAATCACACTTATTGCATTCAACTGTATTGTGTTAAAGTGTAATATATTTCTTAGTGTTTTTGTTACAGTAAAATATTACATAAAAAAGGAATAAACAATAAAGAATGTTCTATGTGACCAAAAATTATCTTGGTAAAAGGACTTCTGAGGGAAAGTTGCAATGATGGATTTGAAAGCACAAATAGTGCTTACACAAACCCAGGGTGTCGTCACTACAATATAATAGGTGAGGTCTGGAGAGTTGTTCATATGCTAAAGGTGGTACTTAAATAGCTTGGCCACAAGGCTATAGACATCTCAGTTCATCATTTGCATGTGTTTAGAACTGGAATGTGGCACAGAAACTCAACTAGAACTTTGTCTAAACCAAAACGCAGGAGAAAATATAGAGGCCAAAATAAATGTTCCAAATTACATATTTTAGCACAAATTGTAATGTAGTGATTGCAAAAATGATATGCAAATGACGTTAATGCGATTAGAAAGTGACTTTTGCCGAATAGGAAAAAAAAATGTCAACCTATTGTGCAATGATAACTAAGTCCAATACATAATTATTGAGAGATTAATATTTTAATGAACAATATAATTTAGAAATGAGAAATAGAGAATTGTTGGGTTTGTTTTTGTTAGTGTGTTTTGTTTTTAACAGTGAACGAGAAACTAAAATTGGTAGCATCAAAATTGTGTTTTTGCTCTATACGTATACCATAATTTATGCAAAATCATAAATACAATATAGGTAAATAAAAATCTCCATACTCATATGTAGACAAAAAATAAAATCAATTAAATTAAACAATTAAAATGTTACATTTTAAACTAAATGTTTTCATTTTCTAGATCGACTAATGTGCATATGAGCAAATAATACTTGTGTTTAAGTTTCATCAAGCCAAAACTATAAGAGAACAAATATAAGTAAACAGCCTAATAAAAGTGATATGTTTACTCAAACGTCCTCTCTGTGGCTTAACAGATAGATACACCCAGGGGCTGGCCTAAGTGCTCATGCAGGGGGTGGGCCCCACCTGTACCAAGGTGATAAATATGAGTGAGGCCTGAAAGGAGGCGTCTTACTGTGTTTACACATTCAAGACTCACCTTAGAGAGCCTTTCTCTGGTTAATTTCAACTCACTTCTACTCTTCTTTTTACTTTTGGATTGTAAAGACCACTTCGTGTCTCAGTTGTTTTGACTGCAAAAAGGTAAGAGCACTTTTGAGTTTGTTGTAGACATTGGCTAGACCTAAAAAACCTAAAAGAAGTAAGGTGGCCTTTTACATTATGGCTCTATAATGACAAAGTTTTTGCAGAGACACATACAGTTGCATCCAAAATAATATTAATAAAAAGTTGAAAACGTTGTCAGGGTGAATCAGTTATGTTGTGAGTCATGAATGTAAAATGTACATAAGTATTTATAATCTGCAGCTTGAGAAACTACAAAGTGTGCATGAAAACATGAGTGAACTACAGACAAACTACAAATAATAAAGTACATAAAGTATAGATTATATGGTATATGATATTGATTTTGGTTAGTGAAATCTATTTCACATTAGACAGTTCAAATTCACTACAATTACTGTCTCACCGCTCACATGTGCAATTCACAAATGGTGCATGTAATTATCATATAAATATGTAATGGTGTGATTGTTCATAGTTTAACTTAGAGGAAACCTAGTGGGATTTTGGAAAAAAAAAAACTATCGCCTATGCAGATCAATTATTGACATTTTGTTCATTGCAAAACACAGAAATGAATTAAAACAGTTTAGAACTAGAAAGAATTTCATTGACTTCCAGTTCAAAATTGCAAAATTGATAAGCTACGCCTCTTCACAGTAAAATGTAACTTTAGTAGAAATTTAAATATTTAAACTGGTTGTTGTTGGAAAGTACTTACATGACTATTTTGAGCCCTACATCTTTTACTTACAATGCTAATGTAATAGCTGGAAGGTGAAGACAGGGATTTTCTGAGCGCTGGAGCATCATTTGCAGAACAATACCAGATTACTCAAACATGCAGGGAGCAATACAAATACAACTTTGAGTAAAGTAATGCTGAGAGAACACTGTTGTACCATTGTTAAAGACTAAGAAAGTAGATTTTACATAATAGGTCTGCTGTAAGTGCCAAAGACAGCAATCCCAAACACATATCAAAAAAGGCAAACATTGTATTAGTTCTGAGAATGTAATGTAATTTGGTGAAATACAAACATGTTAACAACATGTGCTGTCAAAAAAAAGAAAAAATACGGTAGCACTTTAAAAGACCTCCACGGTACCTACCAGTTAAGTACCGTGTCAGTTACTAGTAACTAACAGTGACACTTACTAGTACTTACTCTGGTACTTACTGTGGTACTTACACTGGTACCTAGAGTGGTACTTTGAGTGGTACTTGTACCAGTAGTTACTGGTACATACCAGTGGTACTTACTCTGGTACTTACTGTGGTACTTACACTGGTACCTACAGTGGTACTTTGAGTGGTACTTGTACCAGCAGTTACTAGTACATACCACTGGTAGTTACTGGTACTTACTGTGGTACTTACACTGGTACCTACAGTGGTACTTTGAGTGGTACTTGTACCAGCAGTTACTGGTACATAACACTGGTAGTTACTGGTACTTACTGTGGTACTTACATTGGTACCTACAGTGGTACTTTGAGTGGTACTTGTACCAGCAGTTACTGGTACATAACACTGGTAGTTACTGGTAATTACTGTGGTACTTACTGAGGTACTTACACTGGTACCTACAGTGGTACTTTTACCACCAGTATTGGCATGCTGGTATGGTCGTGGCCATACCAGCATGCCAAAGCCTGATCCCGTCAGATCTCAGAAGCTAAGCAGGGTTGGGCCTGGGCAGTACTCGGATGGGAGACCACAGAAGAACCTCAGGTGCCACAGTGGGGCAACTTCAGTGGTACTTACTAAAGTAGTTGACAGTCAACTACAGTAGTAAGTTCCACTGAAGTACCAGTATGTGTCACTTTAGAACAGGTCCCGTTGTTACTAGTACTTAACTGTCAACTACTGTAGTAAGTACCACTGAAGTACCAGTATGTGTCACTTTAGAACAGGTCCCGTTGTTACTAGTACTTAACTGTCAACTACTGTAGTAAGTACCACTGAAGTACCTGTATGTGTCACTTTAGAACAGGTCCCGTTGTTACTAGTACTTAACTGTCAACTACTGTAGTAAGTACCACTCAAGTACCAGTATGTGTCACTTTAGAACAGGTCCCGTTGTTACTAGTAGTTGACTGTCAACTACTGTATTAAGTACCATTGTAGTACCACTATTTACCATTATGTATCATGGTGTTTATCAATAAATGTTGGAATTAAGCTAAGATTGTTGTAAATTGTTTTCTGTTGTTTTGTTTACTGAAACAAATAATTACTTTGGTATTTGTCAATACCCAATATTGTTGTGACATAAATAAAGACCTTGGTGCTTTTTTAACACTTGCATTTTATTGTTATTCATAATTTATAAGCTCTACTTTTTTAATTTAGCACCAATAATACCACCACTGAAACATATGTGTGTGCCACAAATTATTAAAAGTGGTAAGTGTACTAATAGTTACCACTGTAAGTACCAGTCACTGCTGACACAAGTACCACCTTAAGTACCAGTGTAAGCACTACAGTAAGTACCAAAGTAAGTACCAGTAACTATCAGTGTTATGTACCAGTAACTGCTGGTACAAGTACCACTATAGGTACCAGTGTAAGTACCAGTGTAAGTACCGCAGTAAGTACCACAGTAACTACCAGTGGTATGTACCGGTAACTGCCGGTACAAGTACCACTCAAAGTACCACTGTAGGTACCAGTGTAAGTACCACAGTAAGTACCAGTAACTACCAGTGGTATGTACCAGTAACTGCTGGTACAAGTACCACTCTAGGTACCAGTGTAAGTACCAGTGTAAGTACCGCAGTAAGTACCAAAGTAACTACCAGTGGTATGTACCAGTAACTGCCGGTACAAGTACCACTCAAAGTACCACTGTAGGTACCAGTGTAAGTACCAGTGTATGTACCACAGTAAGTACCAGTAACTACCAGTGGTATGTACCAGTAACTGCTGGTACAAGTACCACTCTAGGTACCAGTGTAAGTACCACAGTAAGTACCAGAGTAAGTACTAGTAAGTGTCACTGTTAGTTACTAGTAACTGACACGGTACTTAACTGGTAGGTACCGTGGAGGTCTTTTAAAGTGCTACCAAAAATACATTTGACAGGGAACAGTTAGTTGTGGTTGTTTTTCTCTGACAAGAGGCTAAAATATCTTACCCACCAGAAGAAAAAGCACCATTCTGGCCTGATTTTTAGGCAGGAAAAGTGTATATTTGAAAATATGTAGTTCATGTGTTTGGGTAAGGATTAGGATTACTCTTAAATTAGGGTAATGTGATCAAGTGTAAAAAAATTGGGAAAGGTCATGGCATAACCGCGTTGGGACACAGCAAAATATAATTCATCAAAATATAAAAGATGTGTTTGTGTGTCAATGCTAGTGCTAAAGCGTGACCATGTGAAATTGAGCGTTTTACATGCATAGTTAATTGCATGGTGAGAATAGCAAACGTGGGTGTTATTGAAAGTACAAAGTCGTCTGTACTTGACACATGACAGGCATGTCCAATATAAGTTGTTTGTATTTGCAATCATGTTAAAAGTGTTTTTCTTTTTTTGTGCAGGTGTTTTTGAACAAGCTGTTGAAAAGCACTGCAAGTCTTGACTGATGGCCTCTCCCAAGCTAGGTACTTATTTATTTTTGTCTTGTATCATAATTGATAGTGCTGTTTATGTGAGTGTTTGAGTATAGATACGTTTATTAGTAAAGGAGTTAAGTTTTGTGCTTTTGTGTGTGTAAAAGTGGAGGGGACTGGCTGGCGTCCTTTTGCTCCTGTCTGGAAGAAGTCACCTTTTTCCGACAAGCAGCTGAAGATCCGTGTCCCAAGAGAATCTCGTGGCAAAGAGGTATGTTCATCTGACATGTTTGCAAAATGCATTAAAACATTCCAGTATATTATGCCTTTAAAAGTGTAAAACTGAAGTCGTTTGAACATGACCCTGCATGTTCTACATCTATAAAAGTCACCTGCCTTTTTTTCAGTGGAGATAGAATTAAATCCGACTTTGGAACATTCATAAACAATACCAAAAAAAAGTACATGTAAAATATGCAGTAGTTGGTCTATTAAATCATATAGAGAGGGGTTTTGTAGCTAACTGGATGATATTGCATCTAACAAGTAAAACTAAGCTATAGCTTATAGCTTGGCACACTAAGTAAATGCGTGAAGTAAGTAAAAAGTTGTATACAACAATGTAGAAGAGATATAAAGGTATTGATAATTTTGTTCAGAATTTGTGTTGTTCTGGAACAACTTTGTAGTAATTATTACTTTAACATGAGTAGCGGTAACCAGTTAAACACAACAACTACTAGCACAATATTTTATTCTGCTCATAAATTTGTGTGCAATTTGATCAAGTAGTGTTGTATGTACATTTATTTCATTTTAAAAGCTGTTGATAGGAAATGAACATGCCAAGTAGGAAGTTGTTTGAAAATAAACAAGCCAATTAACTTCTGACCACAGAGTCAATTGCAAATACCTATTATGATATAAATAAAAAATAACTGTTGTGTTTAGTAAAAAATCATATTACACTCAACAGTATATCTGGTTAATTGTGCATTCATGTCCTTGTTTTTGCAGTTGGTCTTGCTTGTCGGAGATTCTCATCTGAGAGCGTTTGTCGAGCGACACGTTGACATCCGCGCTGATGGCCCATACTCCTTTGGGTTCATCTGTTCTCCTGGGGGGACTGCGAGGTCCTTGGAGATCGACGTTCGCAACGCCGCTGTGAACCGTCGTGTGTCCAAGTGTGTGCTGCTCGCGACTGGCAACGACACTTGCTCCAGAGGCCAGACGTTGAAGAAGGCTCAGGGCGACTTCCACGAGCTTCTGAAGACTGTCACACGTCTTTGCCCAAAGGTATGTACAATTTATGTCTTGTTCTGTTGTTTGTTTTTTTTTAAATTATTTTTGGTTAATTAGACCTGGGAGGAAAATGTTAACAAAACTTTATCTTTTTAGACATGTGTGGTTGACTTCCCTCCGCGTCACAACCACGTCTCCGTTGCTAAGCAGAACCGGTTTCGTCGAGCTTACCAGGTGGAGACTGAGCTTGCAAGTAAGTAAAAGTGTCTGTTATGTGTGGACATTTAAGTGAGTAAATAAGTATTTGTTAAAATGAAATCTTGTTTCTGCTTGCAGAGTTGGAGTATGTCTCCTGTGTGGAAGAGTTCCCCATGAACAACCTGCGACTGTGGGCTCACGATGCTGTAAGTAATAATATGCTGATAATATGCTGTGTAAGTTTATGTTGCTTAATGCCTAATAATAAATCTGTTTATTTTCTATGGCAGACCCATCTCAGTCACCCCGATGGCATGCAAGTCTTAACTGACTTGATCTGTAAGGCCATCAGGATTCTGAGCATGGTGGAGCCTGCCCCTCCAGCCCAGAGAGACCTGCCCTGTCTCTTCCGACCTCTCCGAGGTCTCCTGATGTGGTTGTCATCTGTCGCACATCGAAAGCTGTCTGCTCCCTCCCTCGTCCTCCAAAGACAGACGCAGAAGGTTGGGAAACAGTCCGAAAGGTAATTAATAATCATATTACTAGCAATATTAATATTAATAATAATATTAATAACAAGAATAATGTATTAATATTAATATTAATAATGAATGCTTATTGTGTTTTTATTTAAGGTACTAATTAAGTTATATATTTTTTTTTTTTGAAGATTTCCCACCAAGAAGTTGCCATCACCAGAGAGGTTGCCGTGCCAAAGGTTTGTAAAATGTTAAAAGGACTGTGAGGGTCAAAACCTTATAAAATGGTCCTAATAACATTATGCATTCACAGGTCAGGGGTCTGAGTCCTATCCCCGTGTCTTCTGGTCAGTTTGATGTTTTGGCTGCACCACAGAAGACCCCAAAGAACCCAGCGTCTTTGGCAAGGAGCAAGGTAAAATATTTAATATACTTTAAAAAAAAAATATTTTATATTTTACTCTAAATTGTGCTGTTGTTTAGCTTTGTTTGTGAATCTAAAATAAATATGTTTTTGTTGTTTTTTCATATAGGTGACCCAACCAGGAGCTGTTGTGCCAAGGCAGCCAAAGAGACCGGTAAGTTACAAGTCAATTGATATGAACAGCACAACGTGATGAGCAGATTTTGTTTGACAAGACTTACTGTATGCTTTTCAGAGGAGGTCTGCAGCTCGAGTAGAGGAAGCTACTAGTCCTACCTCAAGCTGGCAGCCTAGAGTTTTGGTGAAAGGGTATAAAGTTACATTCTTTTTATTTAAGTAGACTGAACCGTTATGAGTCACTGTGAGTTTTTTAACGATTCATTTCTGTCTTTGTAGCTGAAGACAGAGGTTGCAGTGCCAAGCAGACCAGCTGTCAACACCGTGACAACACAGCCACAAGATCAGCCGGTATGCAATATTTACATGTATTTCTGTATCAATGATTAGAATCTATTATCTTCAAATTTACATTTTCTCTTGTGTTTTGTAGATGCAGACTGATGATGTTCCAGTGAGTCCAACTGCACCTGTCTGCAAAGAAGCTAAAGTGGCTCTCCAACCAGTACGTAAAGCTACACTGATTTAATGTCAGTGCAGCTTGTATGTGATATTAATGTTTTTAACTTTCTGTGCTTAAAGGTGGAGCCTACAGTGAAGAGAACCTCCATTGCTGCCACTGCTGATCACACTGCTGTTCGGTGTGTTTTCAAAGAGATAGTAACAAAATATGTACTATGGTGGTATGTTAGCTAATCTTTATCTCTCCTATATTTAGGTCAAAGCGAAAGCTGTAGCAGTGACACCAAGACCAACTGAGGTATGTTTGAGATCATTTTGGGCATCTCTAATTATGGTTTCATTAGTAGAATTATTAATCACAGTTTGTGGTTCTTCAAGGTGAAATCTGATGTGGCTGTGATGACTTCTAACAAGTTTGCAGAAAAGACCACAACATGGGCTGACAAGGTTTGTATTTTGCTTCTAATAATGACACTAAATGCATTTTGCCTTCAGTAAGTGTTTGTTTGTTTGTGTGTGTGTGGATGTGTTTTGTTTGCTTAGAATTCAAAACTGCCACCCTTATTGTATGAGGTTTTGCCTCCCCACACAACTGACATATAACAGCCGTGCACAGTCATCTGTTGGTTTAGTGGAGATGAATGAGTTTTACATTGACATTAAACTGTAACACCACTTTTTTAGCTGTTCATTTGGCTTTGTATGTGTTGCTTACTATTCTGAGCAATGCATTTTGTTTTTCTTAAACATTTTAGAGCAATTTAGTAGGCACAAACCAGTTGTATTTCATTGCAATGCTCATGTCTGTTCTGGACTCTATGTCCACTCAAAACTGATCAGTAACTGCACACAAGTGATGTCAATCTAATTACACTGATGTGGCATTTTAGATCAATTTAGCATGGCGTGGTAGTTTTACAATGAATAAAATGTAAAATTTTGATCTATGTCACTTTTTTACTAAAAACACTGAGAAAAATATGAGGTATTTATAAAGCAAACTGTTATAAGTGTTGCCATAGAAGTCGACTAAAAACATTAATATTAACTATAAATGTCTTCTTGTCACTCAGGTGAAGAGTCCGCCAACATCAACCTGTGCGAAGGTTCCACTAACTTCAGACTGGAACCCTTATATTGTGGTGAAAAAGGTTTGCAATTACAACTTTCATAATTGGATAACAATAGATAGATGTTGATTTTAAAACCACGCTTGCTATTCTTATAGCTCAAGACAAAGAAGAAGTAGACCGATGGTCAACACTGCCTCAACAACGGTCAAGACAGGCTCTACAATCCAGCAGAATCAGCAGGTAAGTTAAACTATAAATGTCTATGTGTGCTTTTGTGAAATCACAGCATTAAATCACATATTCTATGCATCGAAAATCATAATAAATTATGCTACTATATTTCTGTGTTCACAAATAAATTTCAGGTATATTGGGGATCTCTGTGTGTGGGCTAAATTAATATGCTTTATTAAAAATCTAATGAAAATGTTATGTGTTTAATCAAGGTGCAAAGTGACATGACAATGATGACTTCTGGAGCAGGGGCCAGCAAGACAAATGCAACATCTAAGACAGAAAAGGTGGGTAAATGTACTCATGTATTTGCTACGGTAAGGAAAGTATTAGAGAAGTTGTACTCATTCAGCGATTTACTTGCAGGTGCCAGTGAAGAGGGCGTCATGTGGAACAAGCACACCAGTCGTCAAACTGCAGCGGCTGTCGCATGAAGACTGCAAAGGAAAGGCGCCAGAAGCTCCCAGTGCAGCAAAACAAGCACCTGTTGTTCAACTGCAGCGGCTGCAGAATGATGACAGCGGAGCTAAGTTCACTCACTTGGAAAATATTGTTGGCTCATTTCACCAAGCAGAAGCATTATTTAGTGCAAGAAGTAGAGGAAGGCAGTGCACGGCTAATGCTCTGGCAGCTATCGTTAGACACACACATGTACGTAATGTACTTGAGTGGTCACAGGAAGATCTCAACAAGGTGTTACAAGAAGGTGACAGCTTGTACAAAACCAAAAAGTCTAGTCTTCCTAAAGGCACCAAACATTTAGGTGCATTTGATTTTAAGACTACTGAGAAATTGTTTAGGCAGACTTTTTCTCTCAATATTGATTCTGTGATGGGCTTTCTCCATTCAGTCAGTTTTGAATATGAAAGTTGTGGTTACGTAACTGTAGAAAATGCTCTGAGACAACATTTTGCAACTGACAATACCTGTCTATTCACTATGTGCGGTACTACATGTGCTATTATTGCTAAAAATGGCATGTATGCTTTTGTAGACTCCCATGCACGCAGTAAATCTGGAATGGTGGATGGCGGAGGCAAAAGTGTAGTTGTGTTTCTCAAGAGCCTCAGTGAAGTGCACGATCACATAAACCAACTTGCAGCAGGATTTGGTGCAGGCAATGCTGAATTTGAGCTCAGTAGTGTAGCTGTAAGTTTGAAAGATCACAAGAGCGAATGTAAGGATGTGTCTGTTGAGGTTGTGACTGTGGGAAGTGAATCTGAATGTGAAAGTGACAAAGAGGGAAAGCAAGTTTGTCTTGAGGTTGTGACTGTGGACAGTGAATCTGACTGTGAAAGTCTCAGAGAGGAAGAACATGTGGTTGTGACTATGGAGAGTGAGTTTGAAAGTGAAAGTGAGCACGCTGCTGATGTAGTGGTTATTGAGAGTGACAATGAATGTAACATAGAGTGTGTGTCTGTGTCTGCTGAGGTTGTGGCTATGGAGACTGGAAATGAAAATAAAATTGAGCATGTGTCTGATGGAGTGACTTTTGTTGGCAGTGCAAATGAGACTGAATGTGAAAGAATGACTGAAATGATGGATGTTGATACTTTCTCTGATGGTGAAAATGTGTGTGTGTCTGTTAAAGTTGAAAGCCCCACTGTTAATGCACTTAACACAAACTCTACTGGTTTAAAAGCCCGGGATACAACGTGAGCAGTAAGGGAAATGTACCAGAAGTTGGACACAAACGTGGGAGAACAGAAAGTGATCCTGTAGTCTCTCCATTGCCCAAGAAAAACAGAATAGCAAACAAGCGAAAAAGAGCTGAGTCTGAGATAAAAAGTACTTCATCTTCGGTATCACAAGGTAACCAATGTGACAAGAAATCCAAAGTGTATGATGCAAATGACATTTCTGTGGTTGGTTGTGCAGAAAATGTGATGCTGTTTAATCCTCTTTCTGAAAATGTGTGCAAAGCAGTTTGTAATTTTCTCAAAGTTGAATTTGAAAATTGCCATGTTAAACAGCCATTACAGATTGGTACCGCCGGAGTGCCATGCCATACTGAAAGCATTGTTGGTGATGGCAACTGTTTCTTCCGTGCTGTGTCTCAAGCCATAAGTGGAACACAGAAACACCATAGAAGAATTAGATTGGCTGCTGTTAAACACATGGAAAAAAAGGCACACACATATCACAGCCTTTTAAACGAAGAACATCAGCATCTGTCTGTAACAGAGTACATTAGGCAGCAAAAAATGGCTTATGTCAACACATGGGCAACGCAGGCTGAAATCCAAGCCACTGCAGACTGCATTGGACTTAATATATATACTTTTTATCAGGGGAGATGGTTACTATTTACCTGCTGTGAAAAACAACTGTCAACTGAAGGCATTTACCTGCAGAATCATGGAGTTCATTTCGAGCATGTTGTCTGTGTTAAAAAAGGCAAACAAAACAGTTGTTATAACCTGTGCAGGGCATGTCAGTTCCAAAGCTATAATATTAGAGCAAGACTTGCAAAAGTTGACATGAGTGCTTTTAATTCAATTCCTTTTGATAAAAGCGAAATGAAAAGAACTGTCACAGTTTTATCCAAGTATATGAGGAAAAAGCGTGCACAGAAAGACAGTGAAAGAAAAATGACAAAATATGATGAACAGCCACAATACAGATCAGAAAAAATACAAAGATATAAAGAAAAATATGAAACAAATCTTTCATATAAAGACAGAATGAAAGCATGCAGTTCAGACAAATATAAAAATAACCTAGTGTTTAAAAAAAAGGTGAAGAAGTATAATTTTGACAAATATAAAAATGATTTAGAGTTTCAAAACAATGTTAAGAATTACAACATCGATAAATATAAATATGACTTCACATATCAAGAAAACATGAAGAAGTACAGTGTTTACAAATACAAAACTGACTTTAGTCATAGAAATATTGTTAAAACTTCCAGTGTGAATAAATACAAAACCGACTTAAATCATAGAAAAAATGTTAAAACTTCCAGTGTCAATAAATACAAAACTGACTTAAATCATAGAGAAAGAGTTAAATCTTCCAGTCTGAAGAAATATAAAATAACTTGAACCATAACAACAAACTTAAAGAATATAGCAAAGAAAAGTACAGAAATGATTTGTTACACCAAGGTAAACTTAAAGCAAACAGTATCCAAAAATATAAAAGTAATGCAGAACTTAGAGCAAAATTAAAAACTATAAGTAAAGCAAAATACCATATAGACAGTAATTACAGACGTAAAACCCTGGATAAAAAAAGATTTAACAGACAACAATTGAAAACTATGGAGGAGCAAATGGATTCTGTTATGAATGAGTTTTTAAACAAAGCTAATTTAGGACCCGAATTTATTTGCAGCGTCTGTTTTCGTTTAATGTTTAAACAAGCAGTTGTGCCATGTAGAAGTCAAAATTACAAACGCGAAGCAGCTCAAAGAATCGCAGAAACATGTATTTCAGATAAATATTTGCATGAATGTACTTCTGAATGTAATGACTCATGTAATTTAAAAGAATGTAGAGGTGAGCTTTGGATGTGCAAAGTCTGTCATTCCAAGATAAGAAACGGCATAATCCCGGCAGAGTGGTGGGGCAACAGTTTGCAACTTGATGCTATTCCTCCTGAGCTGGGACGTCTGAATCATCTTGAAAAACATCTCACTTCCTTAAACATGCCTTTTATGAAAGTTGTTGCTTTACCTAAAGGTCATCAAAATTCAATCATCGGTCCAGTGTACTGTGTCCCCGTGAATTTACAGCAATCTTGTTCTATTTTGCCTCGCTCTAACATGGATGGTTGTGTTTTACGTGTTAAATTGAAACGTAAGCTTTCGTACAAAGGGCACTATGAATATCACTTCGTGACACAAACCACCTACTAGAAGCACTTAGATATTTAAAAGAGAACAACCATTACTACAAAGACATTGAAATCAATCATGATTGGAACAATGTGTTTGCGAAAGAAGAAGAAAACTCTAATCAAGAAGAGACATCCACTGAAGAAGAAATCAAATGTGAAGAAAAGCAGACAGAAGAGGACTTGAATGCTAATACAAACAAAAGTGAGACCCCCGATGAAGAAGAGGATGAAACACTCCATGACAGACAGAACCATGGCATATACCAAGATTCTTGCTCCATGCCCATTGATATTGGCCAGGAAATACTTGACCGTGGCTTTGAAGACATAATCAATCTGGCACCGGCAGAAGGAAATAACCCTGTGAAACTTTTGTCAGATAAAGATAATGAGGCAAAGTCATTTCCTCATTTATTTCCATTGGGACAAAACACTTATCACACTCCCAGACAACACTATTTGACATTGGCCCGCTATTTTAATAACAGAATATTACATGCAGATGGACGATTTGCTAAATGCATTGAATACATATTTTTTGCCCAATACATGTCAGAAGTCCAGCAGGTTGTTCAACAAGTGTCAGTGGCATCACGCAAAGGACATTCCAACTCCACAGGACAAAAAGAGACAGATAACGTTGACTCTCTGGAAGACATTGTTAGGACTGATGACGGCTATCGTTTTCTGCGTCCAATAAGAGGCACCCCTGCTTATTGGGAGGGTCAGCAAAAAGATTTATTTGCCATGGTTCGCCAATTGGGTAAACCTACTTTTTTTCTCAGCTTTTCATCTGCAGACCTCCGCTGGGGAGGGCTTTTAAACACAGTGTTGAAGCAAGAGGGTAGAACAGAGACTGTAGAGAGTTTGGAGTACGAAGAAAGATGTGCACTGTTGCGCAATAATCCTGTCACTGCCGCTCGAATTTTTGACTACAGATGGCACCTGTTTTTAAACAAAGTTCTGCTTTCTCCATTACAGCCACTTGGAAAAATTAACGACGTCTGGTTCAGAACGGAATTTGCACAGAGGGGCTCGCCCCACGTTCATTTATTCACTTGGCAAGAAAGTTCTCCTGTCATAGGAAAAAACACAGATGAAGAAGTAACACAATTTATTGACAAGTACATATCATGTAAAATACCCACAAACGATCAGCACTTGGCCGATATTGTTACCACCGTTCAAAAGCACTCAGAGCGACACTCTAAAACATGCAGAAAAAGAATACAGTTTGTCGTTTCAACTTCCCACGGCCAGTATCAGAACGCACCTTTATCACCAGGAGAAAGGAGAAGCCAAAATGCCCAAAGTGTCAAGGCCAAGAAGAAAACGCTGAGTGTATTTGTTCTCAATATGAACAAAATTTATGAAAGAGGAGAGGGCAATGGACATACTTGCAGCTGTTAAAGAAGCTTTACTGAATAAAGACAATTCAGTTTCAAATATTCAGCAGTTGTTTGAACATGTTGGCATAACTCAAGAAATATGGGAGAAAGCACTTAAAAGCGTTGAAAAACGTACACAAATAATACTGGAAAGGGATGTAAATGAAATTTGGATCAATCCCTATAATCCATATTTGTTAAAATGTTGGAATGCTAACATGGACATTCAATATATCACAGATGTTTACGCCTGCATAGTGTATATCATTAGCTACATGTCAAATCTGAGAGAGAAATGGGCTTACTGTTGAGAAAAACCCAAGAAGAGCCACAAAACATGGAAATGCTGACGCAAAAGAAGCTATGAAAAAGATAGGCCAAGCCTATCTCCACAATCGCGACGTCTCTGCACAAGAGGCTGTTTATAGGATTACAAATATGCACCTCAAAGAGTCTACAAGAGCAACTGTCTTTGTTCCCACAGGGAACAGAATATTTAGGATGACAAAACCACTAAGCCAACTGCAGAAATTCAGGCGAAAAAGACATCTGGATGACAAGTTATGTTGATAGATATAAGAACAGGCCACAAAATGACACTTTTAATAATTATGTGCATAGCAACTTTTGCGTCAGAGTATCGTGTTTTGAGTAAAGCTGAAGAGAAATCCAAAGCAGCAATTAAATTACAGAATTCTTATGGCTACATTTCAAAACGTGTTAGAACCAAACCAGCTGTGATACGCTATGCACGCTTTTCTGAAACAAAGATCCTGAGCTTTATTGCAAGAGCTTGCTACAGCTGTTTCTCCATATCGTAAAGATGAAGATCTTAAACCTGCACCGTTTTCTTCTTTTGAGCATTTTTACAAAAATGGCACTGTGGAACTTGGAGACCAGACTGTTTCAGTGATGCACTTGTGAATTCAAATAGATCACGCTATGACAAGGAAACGGAAACTTAGAAGAGATTAAAAAAAACATGGATTCCACTGAACTCTTACAAGATGCTGGAGCACGCTTTGTCCTGAGCATGAAGTTGAACGTCTGGAACAATTATTAGCTTGAACAAAGCAAAGTAGAAGATGAAGGACCATTACCTCCTATTCCAGATTTAAGCATGGCAAGCAAAGACATTTGTCACTTAGAAAAGCAGCAAAATATAATTTCTCGGTCTGAGGGTCTTGATTTAATTCGATCTTTAAATGAGCAGCAGCTGTCTATATTCCACAAAATTCAAACGTGGTGTGTGGATAAAGCCAATGGTAACAACCCAGACCCATTGAATGTGTTTATTACAGGAGGAGCTGGGACTGGTAAGAGCATTTGATTAGGGCAATACAGTATGAAGCTAATCGACTTTTTGCAACAACGCGACATCACCCAGACAATATTAATGTCCTATTAACAGCTCCAACTGGCATGGCTGCATACAATTTACATGCATCTACAATTCACAGTGCTTTAGCATAGGTATTAATGTGACACTCCCATACATGCCACTAGGTGAAGAAAGACTAACTCTCTCCGTGCCAAATATGTTGACCTTCAGATAGTGATAATTGATGAGATATCTATGGTTTCTCACGATTTGCTTATTTACATACATAGCAGACTTCGTCAAATCAAACAAAGAGGTGATTTTTCTCCTTTTGCTAATGTTAGTATCATAGCAGTGGGTGATTTTTACCAATTACTCCCGTTATGGCAAAAGGCCTTTACACTGGACAACCCTACGGTGAACCCTCTGCGTTCAAA
>CM076395.1:16403025-16615135 GCA_038363315.1 Mugilogobius chulae
TTTACACATATACACGGATGAAGATCTGTTGCAATTGATCTAGTCCTCCTTGAGACTGCAAACACCTAAATTACTTATTCATTACTCGAGAGCTTGAGTGACGTGCGGTCTGAAGTACCAACTAATTCACTTTGCTGGGTAAGAAATAAAAAATCATCATGCACAAACTGACATTTCCAAGATGAGTTGTTTTCCTTTTTATTGGAATAACATGCATATTGGATTTGAAAAGGAAAATAGTGTTTTTGCTCAATGTTAATTAGTTCTTAAGCATGGAGTGTGGGAAAGCAAGTGTGTCCTCTATCGCACTCTGAGTTAATCCCATGAATATTAGCAGCCAACAGGTCCCCAGTGGTGCCACTTCAATACACCAGATAGGAGTAGAAAAAGAAAGCTCTACCTATCCAATTTTCTGTTGTTTGAGATAGCATTTTTCCTATTGAAAGCCATTTATAATTCTCCTCAATGCTTGGTTCATTTTGAGACAAGGGAACAAAGGATAAGACACTGGCAGTAAATGCACAAGCCATCAATTCCTAAGCAGACGTCCAGCGCGCTCGTGTCCTGTTGGCCTGTGATACCTCCCAGTGTGGCTCTATTTACCCTTGACTTAAAACAGCCTCGTGTCCTGAAGACAAATGAGCTCCTCTGCTGCTGCTGAGTGAGAGATATCGTTTAATCTTGACCTAGGATGGTTGTCTAAGTGGGTTAATTAGGGCAAGATGGCACCTCTTCCACCCCAGGGAAGATGTGGCGTTGATATGGAAGACAAAGGGTTTTAAGGAAGTGGTCTAGATAGTCTGTGTAAGATAAAGAGGCTGCTTACGATCAGAGGATGAGAGAGAGTGACTGCAATTTCAAAATAATATTACTCAAGCCAAAGTAGTGGTTTAGAGCAGTGTTTTTTGCTTTGTTTTTTTTCATTCACAGTGGAATATTGACATCCAAACATCCTTCTCCAGCCTTCAAAGTTGCTGTTTTACAAGAAGATAAGATATTCATTAACAAGCATGGAATCTGATTTGGTCTAGGGCTGGGAACTATCATATATAACAGATTTGTGAATGATTGTACATATGAAAAAGTTGAAAATTGTAAATCTCGTACTATATTTGTGTGTAAGTTGTAGATGATTTCTCTCTCAGTTGTGACAAAGGCAGACACAGATTGTGTCTGATTATTTTTCTGATCGTTCTTAAGCTTTGAAGAAGAGCGGGCTAAACACAGACTGTGGAAGCTTTGAGGAGGCTACATGAATGATGACTGGATTAAGACGCGGAGAGTGGAAGTAAATGCCTGAAATGCGTAGATACAAATATGAAAAGTCACTCTTAAGCAGCCTTTAATATATATAACGTCTATTATATTGTTATTGAGAATTTAAACAGTCATATGAAAGAGAACATGTGTTTAGATCATATCGCCTAAATACATGTGGAGAAACAAATATTAGTAGATTTGGGTCTCGACTGCAAATCAGGAATTATTCAAGAAAGAATAAGAAGTATCTTTAATGAAATGTTCATGTCATTATGTCAAAAATTACTTAAAGCATGATTAAATGATACACACAGTCAGTATTTTCATATTAAAGACCTCAAAATCTTTGTTCAAGTCATATAATATCATAAAATACTGCCAAAAACCTTTACATTAAGAGTTAAGAGTACCTTTACATTACACTGTAAAAAAAATTATGGTGTCTGGGAGGAAAAAGTTTGTGAATATAACAGAATAGAACCAATAATTATACAACGATGTAACCGTTATACAACGGTTACTGTAATTTCTGCCCTATTGAGCGCACCTGAATATAAGCCGCACCCACTAGATTTAAGTAAGAAAAATGATAAAGTACATATATAATATAACTATTAACAATATATTAACATATATTGTTAATAGTAAGTCTATGAGAATCTATAATGTTGCTGCATTGCCGCAATGTTCAAAGCTTGAGAAAAAAGTAGCGGCTTGTAATCCAGAAATTACGGTATACAGTATAGTGTTTGCATGTTTTATAAAGAAAGCCAGGGAGCTTCAAGATGCAAAAAGTCAGTATTACCTAAGATCTTTACTCCATACAATTCATTTAGTGTCTGTTATTCAGTAAATACTAACGACATACATTCACCAAAATGCACCCACGAATTGGATCTAAAAATAGAATAAATGGTGGCTTTATACAAAAACAAACAAAGAACAGAAGAATGTCAATTAGCCCAGCAGGAAAGCACATCTGATTAGTCAAACAGAACAAGAAACTGCAGCCACTTGTTCATGGCATGTGAAGCTTTCAGCAAAACAAGGAACATGTTCAGGGATCAGATAAGAAGCAACGTATTTGTACAATTAGTCTAAGTTATCATTCCGTTATTATTATTATTTAAATTAACGTTTCACTCGCTCAGAACTTCACCAGTACACAAGCGACTGACTAACCTATAAAAAGGTCCTTGTTTTTGTTACACATGTTTACATAATGCTATATATTTTTGGTCGTAGTTGATACCTTGGAAATACCTATTTTCAACATTGTCAAAAACTCAAATAGAACTGTAACTGCGGTCATGGTTCAATCGATGTTTCTTTATTGTTTTCTCGTATACTTTGTTCGCTCATCTGCTGAGGTTAGACTCCACACTTAGCCAGATGGTTTGTTTTATTCATTTCTCATCAGATGGAGCCAGTAGCGACAGATTGCAAGGACACAAAAATAACATTGCATGGACACTGTTTTTAATCATGGGTTACTGCATATTTTCCAGCCTACTGTAATTCTAATTATACCTAATACATTAGATCTCTCACGGCATACTAATTAAACGTGTTTCTATTTGAAGAAAGCTGCATTCTTTGGATTTAATTACATCGTAAACAGGACATAGTTAGTTTGATCTCTATAAAGATTTCAAAAGTGCTTTCTCCTCATATTCGGGAATCAGGCCATTTCAGTAAACAAAGCTTTGATGATCTTAATGAAGGACTAAACTACCACAGGTCAACTCCAGAGCGCTGCCGGCTGCTTTATATTCATCAGAAACACGCTAATGAGACTCTGACGACCAATTTGAACGGGAAGGCTGGCTGCTTGTTTTTTTATTTCAATAGGTGAAGGAGTATGTTAAGATATTCTTCAACCATCTACTGTTATAGAGCTAATGTCCTTAACCCAGTTTCATGGACAGTTAGAGAAGGCGGCTGACAGTAGCTTTTCTACCTCACCCACAAAGTATGTAAATAAGCAAGTATGTAAGGAAGCAATCTTTACTTAAGTAGTACCTTTCTCATTCAAAGTGCTTTAAAGGGAGCAGGTCAACACGATTTAGGTTTAAAATCCTGTGGCTACATTAACAACAGTAACTACAGATCCAATTTTGTCTTGTTGTTACAGAAAGCCTGTCAGACCAACCGCATACATACAAGTCAAAAACACAAACAGGTACAAATGGAGGCTAATATGCGTTAAAATATTATTAACATGTTACCAGATAATTAATGCATTTTTACCACGTTAAATATGGTAGAATAATACCTGTTATAAAATAAAAAGAAAAGTTTGAAAATATGTTGTTATGACCACGTTGACATAAAATGTGTGTAATCTAGTGTATTTTTATTTATAGTTTATTATATAGTTTAAAAATGCAGAATTCGAGGAGTTTTGGCCTAACTTATTACATGAATGCCATTTAATTAAAATCCTAAAGTTGGGGTAGCTGATTTTCACATTGCAAACACTATTTAAGTTTTAAATCTGACTTCCTCTCATAAATCCTTCGACACATGATTAATGTTGACATGTATTTATTTTGGTCGCAATTATGGTCAATAAACGTCTTTTTATAAACAACAAAGTTAAACTGAAGAGGACCACCCAAGCACAGCCAATCAGAGAGCTGCATTTGGCCATTCAGACAGTAGGGCTGCATTTATCATACAGTTTTTAGTAGAAAATCGCAAAGATTAATAATTTGCAACTAAAAAAGTTAGTAGTAAGTATAAATAAATACCATTGATATAATGTAAGTATGATCTTAAGTTCATTTTAGTGAATAATGTATTTTTGCAGTGTTGTTGAGCTTCCTCTGTGCCCAAGCACATGACAGACCCAAAGTGAGATCTTCTGAATTTACCCAGTCTTTTACTGGGTAAAAAAGTAAAAGTAAAAGACTGCATATCATTTTGCTTCCCTATAAAAAAAAAAAGAAACAATAAGAAAGAAAAAAACGCGTGTTTAGTGGTGTGAGAACAAAGTCCTGCCTCATGTGCTCAGCTGACATATTGTGCTGCTAAAACTTTACAATAAAGTAAAGAGAATGTGCCTGAGTCCATTGAGCATTACATTTCTTTATAGCACATTATTGAAGCCTTGTGCTAAATGTATTCAAATCAGATGCTGAGAGGGTGATAGTTATGACTGAGGTAAATGCAGAGGTGTTAAAATCTGGTACAGGTGTGACCCTGAACGCATATTTAAGCAGCGTCTGTGTTTGTATTCAGACGTTTGTGTTCTACATTCAGTAATAACACCATATGTCTTATTGGACAGGAAAATTGCATTTTGTTTGTGGACTAACAGACAGAGTTTACTGACTTGTGTCTACATTTGCTTTGGTCATGAATAAATCACTTTTAAAGTAAAGTTGTTGATCTCTGTTGTACACAGGAATTGACTTAAAACATTGTGTTTGTTGTGATGAATTATTTGACAATCTAAAGACAATATTTTAAGTTTTATATCAATCAGGAAAAGTGTTTGGACTGTGTGAGCAAATGAAAAGAGCAGCTTCTGTGACTTTGGCTGTGTCCTTGAGTGTGAGTCTGAACCAGCTCCAGGACTAATGACCTGCACATGACCTCTGACCTTTGACACAGAGAGGAACAAATGAATCACACACATAATGATATTTTTAGGCTTCAAAGTGCTCTTGCAATGTCCGATTACAAGGATACTGAACAGTGCATACAGTCATATTCATAAAGAATTTTTATTTCTACAGTTACGATGTTTGGGTCAAAACAACCCACAAAGTGTCACTAAAAGGTCAGAGCCTTCACCACTGAGCACTCATATCCTCACCTCATTCCAGGATCTCAATGGGATTCCAGAGATTAAAAAAAAAATTGTCACTGGATGCCCAAGGCCACTAGTTTGTGCAGCTTACAACCAGAGTCTGCAGGGGGCAGAAGGACCCTGTGACAAAACCAGTCTCCTTCTTTCACCTATAAGTGATGTTTTCATTATTTAAGTTTTCAAATTGAGTTGAATGAAAAGAAGACAAAAATGCTCTGATATGTAGATTGCATCTGGCAAGAACTTTTGACTTGAAACGGGCTGTAATGATGAAATAAAATATGTTCTGATATTAATGCACATCACATCATTGTGAAGTCTATCTGTGATTAAAATAATCACTGCTGAACAAACACACTGTCTGTGAGACTGAATAAAGCAGCTCAGTCGGACTTAGAGAAGCTCTCCACTTCAAAACTTCAGTCTAAATCACACTGAGAGCCTTGCACTCAAGCCTCTGTTCTGTAGCCACGCTCAGCAGCTCAGTTTTATGACATATTCAGCTCATCTGTAGCATAACAAAATGAATTAAACTGAATTTTACACAGACATTTTGCTGTTAACTTTATGCTGCATTATAGCAACATTTGTTTTTATATAGTCCCTATGTTAATTAACTTTTAGTGTCTCCATCCTTGACTATCACAATAATACCTGCTTCCTCCCTCCAAACCTTTTCATATTTATGCACTGAGACCACCATGATTCATGGTCTTGACACTGGCCTTTGTCCATTCTCGAATAACAACACAACTCTCAGCTTCCTCAAACATTGCATACGATCACAATGTACAGGGCAGGATGATCTGACTTACAAATTTCCGATATAATATTATACAAAACATCAATAATTGGTGACTTTCATAGGCATTAAGAAAAATATTAGGCCTTATTTGTATTGTCAGTAGAGTTTGAGTGTGCTCTCTTGTTTACTTAGACATCATATTTTAGAATGTAAAAAAGTTATATTATATGAATGGAAGTTAGAATTTCACACTCACCATGCTAACACTAAAGCAGTTGTAATGGGTATGATTTGATGACAGACACGATCAGAATGAGCTTTGATTATCAACTTAAAAACAGCAAAGAACATCTTGGAGCTTGACGTCATACATTTGGGAAATTTAAAATGTGTTGTTTTTTTTTTAATCCATGTTATCCAGTAAATTTTGTACGTTGTCTTTTTAATTCAGGATTATAAGCCCTTCTTCCACTCCTCTCTTATCTTTTCCCCAATACCGTAAATCAAAACCACAGCATGTCATCACCGAGGAGTGGACAGTGGAGAGGTTGCCTAATTTGTACATTTTCTCATACATCAGTTGAAAACGTTGATGCAATTCTACAACAAAGGCTCACAGAAGGAGTCTCTTTTCAGTGGTAAATGCGTATTGATCACTGAAGGATGGGCATGTAGAATCTGCTTTGTGTGTGTGCGTTGTCCGGGCTGCCCACTGCGTCTTCAAATCCATCACTATTGGCATGTGGGTCTGATTACTGGAGAGACTCTGAAACTCCATGATAAAGAAGTCTGTCCTGGCCTCTTTAGCAGCACATCAGTCAATCAGCACCGAGAAACATCACACAGCAACCCAATGGAGGGAAAAATCATCTTTTGGCACTAAATCGTTTGGCTGTACACCAGAAAATATGTTTTAAATATTACGCTGCTGAGTGGCTTGGAAATATGCTAAAATTCAACAGTTGCATACAGGGATGTCTTTGGAAATGTGTCAAAGATTTATGAGGGAGTGAAATGGGTTTATTTATATACAGCAGCAGAGCCCATTTGTTCTTTGAATGAGTGGGGTTTTCAATTTTGATTTAGAAACCACAGAGTACCACAGAGTAGTAGTAAAATGTAAAAATATTTTAATGGCACACATGTTAACTTACAACTCACACATTTTCTACTCAAATTAACAAACCAAACCAAGCTCTACCATTGATTAGTCAACTTAAAAAGGAGCGTAAAAAAATTAGAATGAGATATTTAATGAGATATCATATCTTGCCTGCTATTGCACGTTGAGATGTATTTAAAACAGCTTTTCATTTATTAAAGGTGGAGTAGCTGATTTTCATACTTCAAATACGATTTAGGCTTAAATCTGACAACTTCCTATTATAAATCCTTCAACACATGGTTAATATTGACATGTATTCATTTTGTTTGCATTTATGGCTTATAAACTTCTTTTTGCAAAGAACAAAGTGAAATTGGAGAGGACCACCCAAGCACAGCCAATCGGAGACTCTTGATGAGAGCTAAAATTCTTTGTTATTCAGCTCAGACAGTACTCAGTGGTCTAATTTTTTCACAAAGTGCTGCAGTTATCAAAAATGTTTCAGTGGAAAACACAGTTTAGTAATTTAAAACTAAAAACATGAATTATGAATTGCAGTCCATTTTCTTTTTCTCTTTATCATCAGTAGATGGCAGTGTTTAAAGTTGCCCATTATTACAATAAATGAATTGTGTTGGAATTTTTCCTCCACCTGTTTTCAGCAGAGCCAGACGCTCAAGTTTCTACAGAAGCCAAAGCCATTTATTTGAATGTCTGTGACTGTAACAGGGAACACCTGCTGCGCTAAAACAGGAAGTGATGTCACCAGTGCACAGCCGTCTCTTTTCTGTCGCTTTGACACATCAGACTGTGGTGGTTTCCTGTAACCTCTAAACCTTCTTGTCAAGCCTACAGACTGAGGGAGATCCCACGCCTGAACAACTACACGGATGTCTGAGAAAAAACATGCACTTCACAAGAAGACATATGCTTTTTTATTTAAAACCAAGCTGGTTTTCAGGTTTTCTTTTTTTAAATGGCCCATGCTCTACTCTTTTATTATTAAAGACTTTGTTGGAGCTGTATTTTCTTTCATTTACCGTTGTTTATTGTACAGTTATTATTTATTATTAGTTTTTTTGTTATTTATTATCTATTGGTTTTTCAATTTAATTCTGGGGTTTGATCCCCATGTGCTGTGTAATTTTCATGTTGTTAGAAAAAAATGATTTAATGGTAATTTCTCAGTCAGAGAAAGAAAACAGCAGCTTATTGTCATTATATTCTAACTGAGATTGAGGTTTCTCCTTCTGTCCCTTTTTGTTTCACAAAATTTGACCCAGGAATGATTGAAATATTTTTTTACATTATTTTTATAAATTCCTGATTTCCATAAAAAATACATTAAAGTAGTAATATTGTTATTTATTGAAAAGCAATGTTTCATTAATCAATATCACAGAAAAAGCAGTTTGTTCTTGTGTGACTTAACAAAATCGAAAACACATCGTAATCATGACTCATATATCAAAACAAGAATCAAATCGTGACAAAGCATAATCGTTCCATAACATATTTACATATATAATATATATATATATATATATATATATATATATAATATATATATAATATAATATATATATATATATATATATATATATATACAAGGTAGAGAAGTGTCTAGCTCGATGACACAGAGACAGTTGCCTCTATCCACTATTTCCAAAAATCATATGCCACCACTGCCCATCATGCATCCACAAAATAATTTACAATTGTATGTAACAGCTGTTAAACTCAGCTAAAAACATCAACAAGAGATCAGCCATCAGGTCTGACTCACAAAACAGTATTTATTTTTCTACTTTTGTTCCTGAAAGATTAAGACAGTGTCTTGACCTTGACTGTACCTGTCAGCAGAGCTGATGGGGTCACACAGCTTAAAGAGAGTTTAAGCACAGTGTTTCTGCCTTTGTCTTTGTATTGTCCTTTTCATGGCAGACTCCTTGTTTTTCTGACACTATATTTGAACCTTATTTTTAGCTTATGAGTCAAATTCATTAAGACAGTCTTTTTATTAAAACAAGTTTTTCAATATTCAGCAGCGCCGCAGCTGTGCTACAGAGAGCTCAAGGACGAGTACGCGTTTCAAAAGGTGCATTATGAAAAGATCGTAATTCACCTTGGGGCTCAATTTCAGCGAATGTAGTTGGGTTTGCACTCAGGGACTCAAGTGTTAACCATTAGCGCAGAGACGCCATCTGCACAAGCCTGCAGCAGAAACTGACACAACAACAGGCTATTCTGAGCTGCAGCAGCAATGACCAACTCACACTACATCTATTTCCTATAAAAGGTATATCAACACAATGTCCTTTTGCATTTCTTTTCTAATTTGGCTGTTCAGGAACATAATTTTGACGCAAAAAAGCACATCCAAATAGTTTTTTTTTCCTTTGAGGCAATATAATTAAATATTCATAGTGGGAAAAAAAATAAAAACTGTTGCCTGTCCTGGTTTGACACACCATCAAGCATCTGTCTGTCTCCATAGGACCAGCCTCCTTTTTCTAAAATCTGTACTTCACACATTTTAAGATTGAAAGGATTCTTCTTATAAACAGAATAATGCATTTTTAGATTCATCCAGATATCCTCCCCTATATTTTATTAATTTTTATTTGCATTGGGGTTTAGCACATAAAACTATTGAAGATTAACAGCATGTTTGCTTTATTATTATTTTGAGTGCACAATGACGTTGAATTAAGCTGTGAGAGGAAGGTAACAGGCTGCAGATGCACACAGACCCTCACTTCCCCAGTTTGACTAAATAAGATTCATTACTTTAGATGTAATTTGCAATTGCAAGAATAGTTTGATTCATTAAATAGGCACTCACATAACTTCTCAGAAGGGGGTCTGACACCTTTTTGCCTCCATGGAAATGTCATTATTTTGACATGCCTGGAACACCTCAAGGGAAGTGTCCAGGAGGCATGCGAAACAGAAGCCTGAACCACCTCCGCTGGATCCTCTCAACATGGAGGAGCAGCTACTCTACCCCGAGTTTCTCCCGTGTGACTGAGCCCCTCACTCTGTCTCTAAGGGACCTCATAACCATCCTACGAACAAAAAAAATTTTGACCACTCACATTAGCAATCTTGTTCTTTTGGTCATTGCCCAAAACTCATGACCATCGGTGAGCTTTGGGCAAAGACCAAAAAATGAGGGTTCGAACGTAGTATTTTAAGGAGAGTATAGAGCTTGACACAAAAACAACCTTGCTCCTCCTAAATTCTGCTCTCCAGTACTTTGGAGTAGACCTTACCGGGAATGCTGATCCCTCTATAGTTGGAACATACCCTCCTGTCCCCCTTCTTGAAAAGCGGGACTACCACTCAGCCATCACCCAAGCTGGGTGATGGTTGAGTTATGTACCAATAATGTTGGTGAAGCACTGCTTTCCGGGCCGGAAGGTTTGCCAGAATTTCTTTGAAGCTGATCGATCATCTTCTTCTTTCATGGCCTCCCCAAACTTCTTCCAGCCGCGAGTTTTGACCTCTGTGACTGCACGAGCTGCAGAAAGCTTGGACTGCCGATACCTCTCAACTGCATCAAGAGTGCTACCTGATATCACTCCTTCAGCTTGACGGCATTCCTTACTTCCATGGTCCACTGCTGTGTTCTGGGATTACTGCCAGGACAGCCTTACAACCACAGCTCTGAGCAACCGCATTGACAATGGAGGCTGAGAACGTAATGCCAATCTGGGCAACATATTGATCCTTATTTTAACACTGTTCATAAGAATTTTTGAACTGCTCTTTGTCTGCCTACCTAGAACCTGTTTGCCATTGGAGACCCTACCAAGGGGATAAAGCCCCAGGCAACTGTAAGTCAAATGTTTGAAAGAAGTTATATTATATATTATATGCCACTTTGTTCTTGTGCTGCTGCCTCTGACTCAGGTCATCTTTGTAAATGAGAATTTGTTCTCAATATACCTGGATAAATAGCTACAGGTTAAATAAAATAAATAAAAAACTTATCTCCAAGGATCATTTGGGCTTCCCTACTACTGTAAGGTGACAATACATTTGGGAAAGTTTTACTTTTCAAAAACTATACAGGTTAAATGTTTGTGTATTAGGAAAATGTACAATTACATTAAGCACACAAGCGGAGATGCTTGTGCCAGCTATACAGCTAATTTCCATCTATTGATGAAAAATATTCTTACTGATCAAACCTGTAATTTGACCTGGTGGTGTAAACAGGTCAAATTATTATATAACATTACAAGCTAAACAATGACAAGCACAAGCTGAAAAGATACACATTAAAAACAAAAAACACAAACTCTATTGTGGGTTTTAATAAACATCTGACAATAGTCTTGAACTTGCATTTATGATATAATTTTTTTCACACTTCTCATAGCCAAGTTCGAAATGCTGCTCATTTGGGAGCTAGTGAAGAGGATGATATAATTAAAATGGTAAATGGAGAGTATAGAATTAAAATGATCCAATGAAAACTTCTAAATGCTTGCTTCCAAACTGGCAGCAGCAGTCCTGGCTCAGTGAGAAAGTATTGATTTTGCTGCTTCTCTCATTCGGTGTGTTGACAGGAAGCAAATACATACAGCTGAGTTAAATGACAGCCATTACATTTGGTTTTAGTGATTGGGCACTTTGCTGTTTACCTGAAGGGATATTATACTGCAGCGCTAATCATAGGCCTTCACTTGGACAAAGTAAATTAGTTTGACATTTTAATGGGCCGGTCATCCGAAGTTTGCCCTGAATGTTGCCCTTATAGCTCAAAGTTTTATTGTTACCTATTGTATGTTCTTTCATAATCAAGCAACAAAACAAAGGTTGGTGTTCAGTTCACAGTCCGTCATTTCAACAGGCTTTGGCATCTCCTTTTCATGTCTTTGTTGTTATCACTACATTCTTACACAGACATTGCAGCTTTCTCTGCTTTAGCATTGCTTTTGTCAATACAATTTAATAGCTTTTCAACTCGCCTTGATTTCCCTAGGCATTAGCCAAAGGAATAACATAAATGATCGTACCCAGTAAAACTAGAGACAATAGATGCCTCTGGGCTAAAACTATGCCCCCAGCATTTCTTATTTAATCAATACACAGCATGTATTGGTCTTTATTTGTTTTACATTGTAGAAACAATATATTAAAGGTCAGCTGTAGCTTTCACTAATGTCTTTACATTACAACAATACCAACAACAACAACAACAACAACAACAACAACAACAACAACTGAATCATTAACCTGCAAATTCACAAAGAAGTGTTGTTCTTAGTTTATGCACTGATCATTTGCCCATTTCACATATTGATGGTAGAACAGAGGTTGCACTAGCACTGATTCATGACTGGTACAAGCGCTGAGCAAAACACAAATTAAAATACAGTATTAAAAGCAATGTTCATCCAGACTATTTCATTTAAACTGGGCAGATTTTGGAAGACTAAATGAGTTAGTGAGGGGCGGCGTGTGGACAACTTAAGAGCAGAATAAAGGCCAGTGCACAAGTGGGACAGAGATGCGTCTTAAAATGTCCCTACTAACAACTATAGTTTCTTCTGGGATTCAAAAAGCACGAGTGCCCATATGTCGCACTCATGTTAATAAAATCACTTTTTAGACAATCTTGTAATTTTTCTCACTCATTATTTCTTCAGCTAGTGTTTGTAATCAGAAGCCAGTTGGCCACTGGAGGAAACACACTTGCTGTGTTTGTCCATTTTGAAGGTTGCAAATTTGCCTGGTTTTCACTTACATTGCCATGTTATTACCTGGAACAGTAATAATGTTTAAATGTTCCATTTAAACTCCTTGGTATTTATGTTTTGTGTTTTTGTAAATAAGAATTGCCTCTGTAAACATGACAGTTGTTCTCCATGAAAGCAAACTAAAAAGCATTTTTTTTTTTTTTCAAATCTTTTTTCTTCTTTAAAAATAGGATATTTTTTTATGAAATTTAAAAGAAAAATGGTCATATGCTACTCTGAATGTTCCGTGCCCCAAAGCTGCATCGATGGGGACTTACATTTTTCTCCATATTGAACCTGAATGCCTTATTCCCCCTGACTGTCACTCTGAGTTTGTCTGTCTCTGTTTAACTCCTGATGCTGTAGACTGAGCTGAACCTAGACTAACGAACACATTTTTATTATTCATTACTTTTTCATTCTTTAAATCTATAGAGCCTGGCCTGGCCGAAGGTACCAAGTGTACAAGTTTGCTTTAAAGAGTGATTTGTTTTGCCAAAACCCTAGACTGACTCAACAATATTGTTTGTATGTTACTAGGACATAGACTTTGGCCTACATAAAGTAATAGAATTACATTTCTGAACAGGATATCCAGTGGTGAGGGGATTTCTGTCACTGATGCATCTGTTAGCCTGTTTTGTGGCAACACGTTACAGGAAGTAAAGGTGTAGGAAATTAGCTGCTTGCTGTGTTTATAAAAAAAGACTCCTCTGAAGGTTTTTTTCCTCATTTCTATTTGTGGCCGAGACAGTCACACAATATGGAGACACTACTTTTTCTATTTCCTCAATTCAACTACATGGCCCAGAAGGAGGAAGCCTATTTCAAAACTCTTCGCCACAAGACTTTCTGCCAGCGACAATGAAGGAGCAGAACTGCGAGTGAGTGTTTTGATTTTTTTATTTACACATATGAAAGACATGATTTGAAAGATTTACACTTAAAGAATCACATAAAGTGAATGGTGGCTTGAACCTAAATGTTGCCAGGCTCTTTTGTTTTAATATTTATTTATTTGGTACTAGGAGGAAGTCTGCTGCCTTGTTCAAAATAAGTTATAGCTACTGTAACTAATTGTAGTGTCAATAAAATGTTTTTAAAATTTTGTGTACACCACATTTACAGTTTGTAGTTACTGTATTTTTGTCTGTGAAGACAGTACTCAATACATTCTTCTTTGCAGGCAAAAAGACAATAAGGAGAGAAGGAGCCGACTCAGCCTTTTTCTTACCAAGTCCGGCTCTCATGAAAATGTCAGTCCTCATAAGAAAACCAATACAGCTTCCAGAAAGTAAGATTCATTTATTTTGTATAGTGTGTGGTGTTTAATTCATTTTTAATCATGCTACTTGCAAGTTGTCTTTATGATCGCCTTATACTTCAGTAAAGATCCAAATCAGATTTTTAATGAAATGCCAGATCATTATTACTGTGCTCCGACTGGAGTTAACCTTATCTTTGACTTTTTCCAGCATCTCTGCAGAGGCCGCGTTGAAATGGAGTGACAGCTTTGAAGAAGTCATGAAGGACTCAGGTTAGATTAAAAAGGCATATTTGTGGATAAAGTTATTTGCTTTACTGAGATGAATTGTGCTAAAAGTTGTCTGGGTTTCACTTCATATTTATGTTTGCTGAGTGAGTAAAAGAGAAACTAGGCGACTTCCTCATAATGTTTAAGAGTTGTTACTTTGAAACACTGTACGGTCTTTGTGTCCTCATTTAAGAAAATGCAGCATTCTCCAAGGAAAAAGTATATGGTGTACTATAGTAAGAAGTGGTCTGTTTATCTGTAAATATTGTTAAAAGATAATTCAGATTGGCTTTAACTGGCACAGTTAAGACAGTACTATTATAACAATTTATAAATAATTATAACTAGGTCCTATTTGATAGGCTATCATTTGATAGCCATGATAGAATGTTAGTACATCAGTAAAAACATCTTCAGGATTATGTTTTATTTGATTTAGCAAATATTCTTACATTTTCCGTCTGTTTACATCTCCAGAGATCAAAATGCTCTGTTCCACTCTGTGGTGTCGTTAAGTGGTAAAGTTAACTGCATTTTAGCCTTTATTGAACTGTTCTGTAGATATCTACTCTAGAAATCACCAGACAATCTTAAGTTGTTGCATCATTTATTGTATCTTTTTGTGCATTTGCCACAGAAAGTCTTATTTTTATAGTGAACAACAAAAAAAGTGAGGCTAAAACAATAGGTGTAGATAAACATTTTGATAATTACAGAAATGCTGAAATATTTAAATATTCTAGTGACAGAGTGTGTGGTGTAAGCAGATGGTAGTTAATTTAAGTAAATGTAAATGAAACATATACAGTTGATAAGGTAGTGGCATAACATAGATCAAAATTTAAAGAAATAGAGGCCCATCAGGCTTCACAATTATTACACTGAAGAAAAATATGTGTATTTCTTACCATTCTTTGTCCACATTTTGAAAACATGTTTTGTCATTCTGCTCCAGATGGAGTGGAAGTTTTCTCTCAGTTTCTCAGGTCAGAGTTCAGCGAGGAAAACATCGAGTTCTGGTTGGCATGTGAGGATTACAAGACCATTGACTCAGAGACAAAGCTGCTCTCTAAAGCCAAATATATCTACACAGTTTTCATTGAGTCAGACGCTCCAAAAGAGGTACAGAGATATTATTTCTTGTATTTTTGGTGTAAAATTCACTTGCACAGCCCTTGTGGGTGACCTTGTCGTATTTGTTCATGTAGTGTTGCAGTAATATAAATTCCATTGCTCATATTTCTGAGCATGCAGCAACTTGACCTTTGTGAACATCACTCAGCCCAACAGCAATATTGTATACTGAGGCTAGTGCAAAAAAGTTCCACTCATTCTGTGCAAGACAGTTTCAGTTTCATATATGTGGGCAGTGTGTGTGACCATGTGGTTTGAACTAAACGACAAATGAAAAAGTGTGGTGAAAAAAGAGTTGCATTGTTGCATGTAATTACCATTTGTTTCTTCGATTAACATCAATTTATTAAAAACTGTTACTATTTGGCAGCTAATGGTTTTATTTGAAAACTACTTGCTTAAAGCCTCTGGCAATATGACCATTCTTTGTATTTGATAGTGATAGTTTATCCTTCTGTTTTGGTGGGAATAGTCTGACCAACATAGTCGTAAAGATAAAACAAACATTTGTCTCTTGTGCAAATATTTTACTTCCACACGGTGCATTTTAAGTTAGTAGTTTTTTTTTTGTTTGTTTAAGCTTGTTGAATATTCATTCATGTCCTACTTTGTTTTTTGTTTTTCTTCAGGTCAACATCGATTACAGCACCAAAATGGCCATCGAGCAGAGCATCTCTCAGCCCACAAAGAGCTGTTTCGACGCTGCTCAGAAGAAAGTGTACAGCCTAATGCAAAAGGACTCATACCCTCGCTTTTTGCACTCTGACATTTATCTGCATCTGAGTCGGAAAAAGGGCCCGGGGGCGCTCATGTTCCGCAGGAGGTCGCGGTCCTGTGTTTTCAATGAGAGAGGTGAAGTAACATCTGAACCCTCGGCCTGGTAAAAGTGTTTATGAAAAGATCTTATAACTGCGGGGTCTGAGTGGATTATCACACTATTCACTAACATATGACCCAGCTAGGAAGCGTGCCAAAATGCAACTATTGGCCCAGTTTGCTGCTGGAGCAAAGCAAAGACACTGTAAATGCAGAATTCAAAAGGTCATCATCAATGTGTTGTTCTTACTTTAACATAAGAAACAGCCTCTCATCTGTGGCGGCGCTTTGTGGCATGAAACAGAACATCATGCAGCAGTTCTGTTTTAAGCTCTCATTCAAAAATATATTCAATTTATTTTAATAAATGCACACTGGTGTGTTTGTCAAGGATTGTGTTATTTTATATCTATAAATGTTCAAGAATCATGCATTAAGAATTGTACATTTCACAGATAAACAAATTAAGAGAGTTACTACAATATAATTCTTTAACACCTTTTCCTTTTTGTTCAAACTTTTATTTATGTCTACATATACATACTAAAAAGTGAAAAGGGCACACAATATTAAGTAATGTGTTGCTTTGTTTGGTCTTTGCTGTGTTGTATTATTTAATTTATATTGTATACTTACCTTCTGCATAGCTTTGAATGTAACCGAATCCTATAAATTGTTTTAAAAATGACTATACAATAACATAACATTCTTTTTCTGTAAAAAAATGTCTGAAGTGCACAGTACTCCTCTCAGCAATAAAGTGTACATACATTACATTGTGTTATATAAATGATATAACTGCTGCCTTCGGCTCAAACCAATTCTGATGATGGTTTAGTGTCATTAATTAGTCTGAATCACTCCCGACTAAATGTGACAAATGAGACCTTCATTTAAAAGTCTGTTACACCATTAGGGATTTCAGTTTTGTAAATTACTAAAAACAATTGTAGATATTACCATCCCATTTCTCCTGCAGTGAATATACAGTATACTGTATATGTTCATCATACTCTGTCTGCCTGCGTATGATGGAAATACAGTAGGTAACTGTTGTGTAGCATTTATAGAGTAGGTCTGGTTCACTGCACCAGAGATTATTACCACTATGTGCATGTCATCTTTAAGTCCACATTACAGTCATTCTGCAAACACCTGCACAAAATAACTCACTGCTCACATTAATTATGAATCAATAAGGGCCGCAGGCTCCAATACTAGAGCAGTGAGCACAGGATCTTTTGTTAACAAAGATATGCTTAACTTTCAACTGTAGATTACAATGTTGGCAGAATTTAAAATGTTTAAGATGTTTGTACAACCTCAGGGGGTAAAAACAAAAAGGAATTGGAAAGCTGTACCTGGGATAGTTGTGTGGACTTCACATAGCATTATAAACTAGAGTCCAGCTGTTTTAGGATTGTGATGGCATGTTTTTGTTTGGCCTTACAACATTGAAGTTGTATGCTATAAAAAAGATAGATGAAAGAAACTGACCACACAGAGATGGAAAGCTTTGAAGGGATTGGTCAGAGAAAACCCTTTGGTTTGAGTCCAAATGTACTATATCTGCACTCTATTAAAGGTGCAAGCTGGTTTGTACACCTCTAAGGCATCCCAAATGAAAGCAGAGAACAAGAGGTCCACCTGCTGTTTAATGAAAGAACTGCAGCTGCACAGCACATCACAAGAAAGTTAGTTTTAAGAATGTGCTCAGTCACAATGAAAACAAATGCTTTTCCATTCACTAAATTGGCCCTTGTAAGGACTATCCAAGTGGAAGACTGACTGTATTTACCACACAGACCCATGACTAAAGATGACAGGCAGCATATTGGCCGGCAGTACCTCCTTTGAAAAACAAATTCTTCACTGTGGTGTGTCTGTGCATGCAAAAGGGCTAGCCTGGGTATTTTCACCTGCTGTGATTTACATCTAAGGGATGCAGTAAAAAGAGGAGACTCTGAGCCTCATCTATAATGTGAAGTCTGTAAAAGTCTTTACAAGTTATGATTACGTCCGAAAGTTTTAGTCACCTAAACAATAGACAGGTGCTTTGAACTCTATGTGGAGACCATCTTGTGAGTGCAAATGCATTAAATCTTCATTCAAATGTCAGTGAAATAGACTTGGCCAATATGGCAACAAAAATCAAATTGTGATCTTATTCCTAAAGCAATGGGGTTTTGTAAATTGCATGTTGTGAATCACAAATGCTTTAAAATAATTAGTCAGCTTCTTGTCAAGCTCTGAGTGAATGTTTATTGAACAATTGCTCAACATTTTAATCTTGATTTTTATTTCCATCATTAAAGGAATATGAGTATGTGCTCCTGAATCGTGATATGGCTCTTGGAAAATTGTGTGCAAATTACCTACAATTACAATCAAACCATTTTACTTTAATTTGTTGTGTTTTTGTTTAAATTGTTTATGGATAATTGTCAGAGCTTTTCATTAATTTTAAGATTGTTATAATTTTATGAATATACAGTGAGTAAAGATTGGGTTGGGGGAAAATAAGTATGACCACCTGACATTTTGCAATTTCCAGTTCTACCAAAAGAGAGGTCTGTTGTTATGTAGTTATGGCTTTGGAGAAGATAATAAGTGTTTGACCCCTAAGCAATATAATGTTAAAGTACATTGCTGCAGCTGCGATTCATTATTAGCAAATACTGAAGTCATACAGATCTTCCGTGCTCGATTGATGTTCAGTGGGGTTAAGATCAGAAGACTCCTTTGTTACTTTGGCTGTGTGCTTTGAGTGGGCTCACTGATTCTTGCCCCACATGTTGAAGTTCATTGTCCTGTTTATATTGTTTTTTATCCTGTGAAGTTTTCCTGTCCCCTTGGAGAAGAAACACCCCCAAAGCATTAAGTTTCCTCCTCCATATTTTACTGTTGGGATTTTGTTCTTTGGGTGCTGTCAGCCTTCTTATTTCTCCAGTCACTAAATGAACATACTTCCACTGATGTATTCAACAAGTTTGACAAATAAACACATTTAAAGCATATGATAATCTATCTCACTTGTGTGTAGTTTACTTTGGGCATTTGCTTCATGCCTATTGACCCTCGCCTTTATTTGTTTATTCAGACATTGAGACTTGTATAAGCTTGCTAGCTGTGGTGGAGTCTTTGTTACAAGCTCTCTGGTGTTGCATAATGTTTTGATTCATGTAAATCTCAGACCAATTTGCCTTGTATACTAATTATAATCCTAACCACAGGAACAGCATTGAAACAACATCAATAATGCAGTAAGTCACAGTGTTGCAACGGTCCATCAAGAAGGTTCTGTGTTTTGTTCTCAAACTGCATGGAGAAGTTGCAGAGTGTACCTGTGGCCCTACCTTCTAAAGCATGCAAAACCCATTGTCATTACCCTTTATCTGATGGATTGGCTTTGGTTACATCCCGGAAGTAAAATGGCCTCTTGTGTTTAAGAATGAGACGTATCCATTGCATACTTGTTACAAAAATCTTGGAATTGTTTCTGTAAGGTAATGTGTTATTTGCATTTGACCCATCATTAAACATTGTGGATCCCAACTGTGCTTTTCATTCAGGTGTTTTTGTTGCACTGAAACAAAAATTAAAATGCACTGTATTTGCAGGCTCACTTTTTATGTTTTGGGGCAAATAAAAAAGCCTTGAAGCTCTGCTGTGCAGTCCCTGAGATTGAGAACCCATCTCTAGATCACAGATTGATCACAGAGCCTTTCATGGGTTTTCCTGATTTGAAGGATTTCAAATCCTTCCTGATTTAATTGAAATATTAGAGAACCATATCAATGTTCCTCCAATTATTATCAATAGCACAACTCAAATCAAGTTATTAGATGAGTTGTAATTGGCGGCACAGAGACCAAATGTGGCCTTTGAGATGATTTCATGTGGCCCCCAAGATGATGTCTGAATTTTATTGATAGTAGCATGCTAATAAAAACTTGCAACACTTTGAACTACAGGTCCAACAACCTAGGATCAATAAGAGGACTCACATAAAACAGACTGGATAATTATATAATGATTTGAAAATATAAATGCTTATATTGCTGAGATGTAACCACTGGAATGCAGCAAATTGCATACAATTGTTCAAAGTTTTCTAGGAAGGACAGTCTGTCAATCTAGCATAACGCAATATAATGTGATACAATATAAATCTGGACATACAGAATGTGTGTTTTATTTAAATTTATATAGCTTCATTGCCATATTTGAATATAAGAAGGACTTATATTTTAAAATGCGTCCCTCGTCCAACTGTGGCGCTGATTGATTCGACCACAGCTAAACCCCTAGGTTATCTATTCAATAGGGAAAGGTCCTCACTATATCTTCAAACCAGGAAGGGATTGTTTGCCCATAGGTTGATGGAGAATTAGTCATACAGCTCATTGTGGGTTGATAGGGGAAACCAGAGTAACCAGAGGAAACCCATCCAGACATGGGGAAACATGCAAATCCAAAGGCCTCACCTCGCCAGAGCATTACATCAAATCACCAACTTAATGTAGTCTGAGACTTGCCCACTATGTACTCAAAACAACACGAGAATGGATTCATTCTAGAGTGAATGTCTTTGCGATCCTGTTCTGTCATGTGCCCACCTCATGGCCCAAAGAAGCTCTGGCACTATTGCATAAACATGAGTTAGATCTCTTGTGAACAACAGGTGAGGTCAGCTCAAATCACTGCACGTCTGCCTGTCTTTGGGTGTGTCAGGGTTGGGAGGATGCTCTGTCTCCGCCAGCACAGGTCTTTGCATACAGATTTCCATATATTCCATCCATGCTGGGTAGGGCAGAGGGGGCTCATTTAGATTTGCCCTGTCACTTGACTCCGACTCATTTCCAAACAATCACAACTCCATCTTCAGACTGGCGGGATCTTATAGTCCTTCTCCCTTCATAGAGGAACGTGAACATGGCGATAAAGTGAGTTTCTACATCTTTGATTATTGGGGCCTTTACCATTTTGAACAGGAAACTTAACCGCAGCCATGTGGAAATTCTCAAAGGAATTCACTGTAAGTTAACATCGCACAATTGTATCACTAAAGGGGCTAAAACTACTTATAGACTGTTTTAATCCAAAATGTTGTTGGCTTGGTATTGCTTTTCTTAAAGTCTGTTTATGTTGGTGAACTGAGCTAGTGATACTACTGCTCTTTTCAAGGGTAGGTTGTGTTGCTTTCCCAAGGATCCACTGGGAGATGTTGAGAGTTGGAGTGAGTCAGTTGACAAGGTCTTGGCTGTACAGGTAAGAAAAAGCATGTTGTAAAACAAACTAAATATGAAAAGCATACTACTACTTTTCAACACAAATGCATTTGTTTTGTAGCCGGACAGATAGCTTTTCGACAGTTTCTGAAATCGAGTACAGTGAGGAGAATATACTGTTTTGGCTTGCATGTGAAGAGTACAAAAAATAAAATCTACACCAGAAATGATATCTTCGGCCAACCGGATTTACTCAGAGTTTGTGCAGACGGAATCGCCTCGACAGGTAAGATAAGGACATAATATTCTGTTAAAAATCCCTCAAGAAAACTAATCAAACTTATTGCTTTTTAGATTAACATAGATTGGGGCACCAGGGAAAGCATAAGTAAAAACATCTCACAGCCCACCTTGAATTCATTCGACACTGCTCAGAAACAGGTCTACAGTCTGATGGCCCGGGACACCTACCCACGGTTCCTCAAATCTGACATCTATCAGGGACTGCTCAGGAGAGGGGAATCCAGGTGACTGTTTAGAACAAGGCCTGGCAAAATGTTAAGGATCAGCACGAGTTTTGCTTTACTTCTGCCTTTGCCTTTTCTGCTGTAGCACCCTTTTATTTCAGTGTGGCTAACAGGTTTATGCCATACAACTCGCTGTAGCTCTCCCTTCAATGGTGTGACTCAGTAGACACCTAACACTTCAATGGAATTTGCATGTTGTATTGTATTTGTGGGTTTCAGGCATAAGGATTCTTTTGTGAATTGAAAGATTTGGCATGGCAACAGGGTTAATAGCTCTACTTTAATATTATATCCTTTGGCTTGGAAGGTCCCCTCTAAATCTTCAACTTTGGAAGGAATCATTTGCCTGAAACCCATGGATAATAAATACCCCTATTCATGGGTTTCAGCTTCCAGTATGTGCAACATTTTGAGGATTTTTTTTCCCCATTTAAAATATGTAATATATTTTAAGTTGCAATGGGAATTCCTAATTTCTCATCATTCTGAAACCCATGGATACAAGAATGTTCATATTTGTAAAGTATTATCTACACATTTGATTGAAGTCTATAATTACTATTTATCCTATATCTCTGAGAAATGAATATTTTACAAATTACTAAATAAATGAGTGTATTATTAAGCTTGCATCATGTCATTGTTTAAACTTCATTTCCAATGGGTGTGGCTATTTTTGAATGCCATGCAAATCTTGGATTTTGTGTTTAAATTTGTCTCATAAACACCAGGGGCAACAAAGATAGCTCACCAGTCAAACATTTAGGTTAGAGCACAGGAAAGGGGAGGGTCTGTAGCTTGCACTCATGTTGTGTAGCTTAACCTGCATAGAGGACACGTGCAATGGTTTGTCCTTCTCTCGTGAGAACTCTCCAGGATTCAGTGAGCCGCAGAGCTGAATAGATTGTGTTGAGAATAAAAACATATAACTGTAAACTCAACAATTTGACCATCATCCCCAATTTTTATGCATTTACAAAAACACCAACATTAGGTAATCTGTTAACAATAATATTAATATCTTTGGACACAGATAGGTCTTGTCTATGAAACTGGAAATAGCCCTTTTACCCTCCCTTTAGTTGTGGAAGAAGTAAATAAATATTTAACACCTCATATTATGAAACTAGCTATGAATTATATTAACAGTAGCCACTGTAAAATCTACATGTGGATTCAAAATTCTGTTTAATTGCAGTACTTCCTCCACAGGTACACAATAACAATGACCTGATCGAAGTAGGAACTCTCAAAACTACAAGGGAAAGCATGAGCATACATTAAGTAGACTTGATGCAACTAAAGCCATTCAGATTGAAATTGGAATTACAAGGTATTTCTTTCTCATGTATTGTACCTTCAAACTAATGACAATTGTGTGGCGGACACATATTATTGAGCAAGTTTCCCAGAAAAGGATAGGAGATTGTGTTCTCATCTAACAGCAGCTTCACTGTATTCACATCTAGATGAGAGTGGAGACTGACATAGAGCATAATGTTTTATTCAAATAAGATTCAAAGTTATTAAACAGCACTTACTTCCTTTTACATGTTGTGTATGTCTACTGCTGACTGTACAAGACATTTTGTGTTTCACTAGTTATTGTATGTACAAGCAACATCACCACAGCTTCCTCTGTTTTGACAACATCTTACATTCACCGCTCTGTGGTGCAAACTGCTGCAGTGGTTATGAATGAAAATTGTAGATGCACCAGAGGCTCCTCATCTGCAGTTTACAGACTCTCCACTAATCATTGAGTTTTCTCTAGTCAAGTTTGAAAGGTTATTTCTCAGAAGACAAAAACTTTTTCAGATAGTTTTCTATTTGCCCATCATAAAATGGGCAATGGAATCACCTTGTTTCAAAATATGGGATCAACTCATATTTAATATACACACATAATGTCCTGTGTTGCATGCTTTATTCTTCCAATCTCCATTAAAAAGGCCGGTTGCTGTTAGTGTCTTCTCTACTAAATATTTGAGCACAATCTACATTCAACCTAAACCAGTTTTCCTCTTGTGCAACTTCAAAGATAAATCCAAATAAAAGACAAAAAGTTGATCCAAGATGGATGTAAAACTGTGGCCCATTTGCATTTTGACATCTAAACAAACGCACACGCTGTTTGCGTCATCATAACTTCCTCTTTTTTTGTGGTTCACTACAATGATACCATGACGCCGCATACCAACTTCATTTCAGTTTCTACCTATGCAAGTTGAGTTGATGCCCAGCTGTATTCCGGCTCGAGTATCTGTTCTGTTTGGGATGCACAGATTTTGGACAGAAAGATGAGGAAAGAAAGGTAATATTTTCAGTTTCTCCTATAGAAGCATTAGCAGACACACTTTTCTGCAGCTGACCTTGTTTGCTTCCTGAGGATGTGAACAAGTCTCTGCTTTTGACAATTTCAAATCAAATCTCAAAAACGGTTCTTCTCCGCTGTTCAAATGATAGTTGAAACATTTTGCTTTTTAATTTTTTGGGGATGAGTTATGTAAATATTTAATAGAGAAATATATATAGTTTATTTAAAGACACAGTATAATGTATTTTTTATATGGAATTGTATTTATTTATTGGATTAATAAGAATCAAAACATATGTCCGTAGTTTAAATGACTTTTGATCTGGAGGGTCAAGTAAAAGTAAAAGCAAGTTATAATGAAATGTAAGCTTTCCACAGTATAGGATGAACTTATTTGTCTGCATGGGCAGTGTTACAAAGTGTGGTTTTAACTTTCTGGTTCCATAGAATAATATAAGCTACTTTCCACATCCATAAAGTTACATACTGTGCCTTTAAAACGGCATAGCCAAGCCATGTAGTTCTGTAAAACTATGCGTGCAAGCTGCTGTACAAATTGTTTGGCCTTTTTATTAAGCGTGGAAAGAAATGATGAAAGGTACAATTGCACTTGTTCCAGGCTTTGTGCTGAAGAGCTGTCCCAGTGGTCACATTCACTAGAAAGACTTCTAGCATCCAAATGTAAGCTAATTTATGCAAAATAACAGCACATGCAAATGATTCATGATTAAACCTGCTCTTTTTACTATCTAGATGGGCTGAAGATCTTCCAGGGCTTCTTGAAGTCCGAGTACAGTGACGAAAACATAGAGTTTTGGTTGGTGTGCGAGGACTACAAAAAATCAAGTCATCTTACAGGATGTCATGTCGAGCAAGGAAGATCTTCAAGCGCTATATTCAGGTTGGAGCTCCGAAAGAGGTGCTGATTGTTATAAAAAGTGTTCATAATCATGAAAGGCTATCATGTGGGTATGCTAAGTTGTTTTTTCTTTATAGATCAACATTGACCAGAAAACAAGAGAGAGAATATGCCAAAATATTGCACAACCCATAGCCACCTGTTTTGATGAAGCACAGAAAATAGTCTTTGGTTTAATGGAAAAGGACTCATACCCACGCTTCCTCAAGTCAAGCATTTACAGAGCTCTCTTTGACCCTGATTAACTCAATAAAGTGAGGAGTTCATTAAAAATAGTGGACAAAGTGAAAATTTGTGGAACTTTTTAGGGAGAATGTAATCTGTAAATATCTAAACTGACTTTGAAACGTGATATTTTGTACAATGTGTGTAAGGCAATATTTGCACATCATTTGCATCGTCATTATGTGATTGGGCAGATGTTTTTACTGAACAAATGTTAATATAGTTACTTTGTGCTAAAGGCTGTCATCAAAACAATAAGTGGATAAAATCTGAAGATGATAAAAGCTTTATGCTTTTGCAAATAGCATAAATACAAATAGCATCATACATCTATATTGAGTCAATGCTTCTTGAGAAATTAAAATGAGTGCTGATACTCCATGTATGATAGTGTGGATAACCAATATGTTTCTTTTCTAACAAATGTATAATATGACTTTCACAGCTACACATTTTGCCTTGTGTTTTGCAGCTTTGAATTAATATTGTAAGTGACTCAAATACAAAAGCAAACATTACAGTCTTTTTGTGTTGTAACTGTTTTGCTCTCAGTTGTCCATCCGGTTGTGGCTCTGTGATGGGATTGTGTCTTGCGTCTTCCTAAAGATACTAAAAATATTGTTTATTAAAGCATATTTTGACACTACAGAGTGATAGACAAACTACTAGTACTGACCCAGCAGTTTATTGGGTTGTTCCATCATGACTCTTTTAAAATCAATTTCTGCAGCTTTATAAACTTCAAAGTTATTAAGAAATTTTTCAGGTTATAGATGTGCTTTTTAGACTAAAAATCGCGCTGTGGATCCGAGTTAGCACATAGTTGGTTAGCCCACGACATGTCTTTAAACTTTTAATATTTGAATTTTTCAAAAACTTATGGCACTTTAAAATGGGGAATTTTAAATCCAGAATCATGGCGATCTTCTACTTAGTCGTTAGCGTCTGGCTAATAGCTGGCAGAAACCACAATTTATAAAGAGTGTCAACTGATGCAATTATATGGAACACATTAGGGGAGGTCAGAACTGTAATGTTCTATACTCTTATTTTGAAAATACCGGAAGTTCACGAGGAACGTCACATATACGTACATGCTAACTTGTTAACAGTTAAGGTGACGCTGGTTGTGAGGCACAAAATAAAATGAAACTAAAGACAACTTTGAGATGATTTATTCATAAATAAGGAAGCCACAACATGGTGTCAGAGTGAGTAACTACCCGACGGACCCACTCGATAAAGAAAAAGAAAGAAAATATGGAGGCTTACGGTGTGCCAGCCCCGAGAATGGACTGGGACTCGACCAACTACCCGACGCATGGCGCCGCTTCAAACAGCACGTTGAGCTCATGTTTTCTGGACCACTCAAAGAAAGGTCAGAGGAGCAAAAGTGCAGTTTCCTACTTTTGTGGATTGGAGACAAAGGACGAGACATAAGTAATACGTGGCAGCTAACAGAAGACGAAGCTAAATTGCTAAAAACGTATTACGACGGCTTCACAAAGTACCTCACGCCGAAAGCTAACCCATATTGCCAGATACAAGTTCCATGAAAAACACAAGACAGTGGTGAGTCGTTGAACACTTTGTCACAGAGCTAAAACTCCTTGTAAAAGACTGTGATTATGAGAAAGTGACGAAATGGTCAGAGACAGAATAGTTTTTGGAACCAATTCTCCTCATGTCAGAGAGAAGCTGCTTAGCCAAGGACCGACGCTAACGCTAGAGAAAGACATAGCCCGCTCTTACGAGTTAGCACAGTCACAGCTAAAAGCCATGGCTAACGACAACCACGAAGTACATGCCGTACGTCGCAAAGGCGCGAAACCACAATACGCACCACGGACCAGCAAAACAAGTGAAAGCCCCAGGCACCAAACAAAGCGTGCATGGCGTGTGGAGGGAACCATGACAAACGAGCTGAATGCCCAGCTAAAGGAAAACAGTGTCTAAAATGCAAGAAATTCAACCACTTTGCAAAGGTATGCAGATCTAAGCCCTTTGTTGAGAGAAAACCAGGACACAGAGAGGTGCACACTGTCCAAGAGACAAATAATTCAGATCCAGAGCTGTTCATAGACTCTATAGCAGCAGAGGACAATGGAGACAGTGCATTTGCAGACATACAGCTAGGGCCAAAGAAGATAAAACTAACATTCAAGTTAGACACAGGGGCTCAAGCAAACATCATACCAGCCGATACTTTTCAAATGCTAAAAACTCCACTCAAGAAAGACAAAGACAAGCTGTTTGGTTATGGAGGGCACCCACTCAAAGTCAATGGCCACTGTGAACTGATAAGCAGATACAAAGACAGAAAATCAGATCAGACATTTCATGTTGTTGATTGCAATGGCCCACCAATATTAGGCTTCAGAGCATGCAAAGCCCTCGGACTCATTAAAGTGTGTATGCAGTAACAGAGAACGCAGAGACAGAGCAGCCCACCAGAGCACCAGACATATGAGCGAGTACTCCGATGTGTAAAGGCATAGGGGAATTTCAAGGTGAGTGCAGTTTCACTGTGGACCCAACTGTCCCACCAGTCGTGTGCCCACCAAGAAGAGTGCCCTTTGCCCTGAGAGACCGCCTCAAATCAGAGCTGGAGAATATGGAGAGGGACAAGATCATACAAAAGTCACAGAGCCCACTAAATGGGTCAACGCCCTCGTCATCTGCGAGAACCCGAAAAGACCTAAACTCCGGCTGTGTCTGGACCCAAGACCTCTGAATAAAGCCATAATGAGACCACACTATCCACTCCCCACTCTTGAGGACGTGACACACAAGCTTGCAGGTGCAAAGTTTTTCAGCATCCTAGACGCACGTTCAGGCTATTGGGCGATCAAGCTAAGCGAAGAGTCATCCCTTTGACCACTTTCAATACAATTTACGGCAGATATCGCTTTCTCAGACTCCCTTTGGCATCGTGTCAGCCCAAGATGAGTTCCAAAGGAGGATTGATGAGACTTATGAAGGCCTGGAAGGAGTGGCAGGCATTGTGGACGATATCATTGTGTTCGGAAAAACAAAAGAGGAACACGACAAAAATCTAAAAGCTATGCTCAACCGCACCAGAGAGAAAGGTTTAAAACTTAACCCAGACAAGTGCCGCATCTGTGTTACGGAGGTGAGCTTTTTCGGACATAAGCTCACAGCCAATGGACTGAAACCAGACCCGCTCAAGGTAAAAGCAATCAGAGACATGAAAGCTCCTGAAAACGCTGCTGAACTAGAGACAATTCTCGGCATGGTGAATTATCTCGCAGATTCGCCCCGAACCTTGCAGAAATGAGCGCACCACTCAGACTGCTTCTGCGCCAAGACGCACAGTTCGAATGGAAAGAAAATCACGAGCGTGCTTTCAAGCAAATCAAAGACACTCTCACTGCAGAACCAGGGCCAGTGCTTGCTTATTTCGACCCTCAAAAGGAGGTAACGCTGCAAGTGGATGCATCTAAAAATGGGCTGGGAGCGACAGTCATGCAAGACGGAAAGCCAGTTACATATCTTCAAAGCTCTAAACAAAACAGAGCAGAACTACGCCCAAATAGAGAAAGAACTCTATGCTGTCCTCTATGGTTGCAAAAGATTTCATGACTACATTTACGGACGTCACATCACCGTTGAGTCAGATCACAACCACTGGAAAGTATACTGCGCAAACCGCTAGCCCTTGCACCGCCACGACTACAACGCATGCTGCTTGCTCTTCAGAAGTACAGCATAACACTCATCCACAGGCCTGGAAAAGATATTCCAGTAGCAGACACGCTTTCTAGAAAGTCAGTAGATGACAGTGACTGCTCACTAACTGAGGAAATGGAAACACAAGTGCACACAATTGTGCAGGCAGCACCAGTAAGTACAGAAAAACTGGAGTGTATCAAAACTGCCACAGCCCAAGATGAACAACTCTCTGCCCTCAGACGCATCATCCGGTCAGGCTGGCCGGACACACGCAANATTCGGCCGAGAGCATTACTAAATCACCAACTAAATGTCTGAGACTTGCCCACTATGTACTCAAAACAACACGAGAATGGATTCATTCTAGAGTGAATGTCTTTGCGATCCTGTTCTGTCATGTGCCCACCTCAGCCCAAAGAAGCTCTGGCACTATTGCATAAACATGAGTTAGATCTCTTGTGAACAACAGGTGAGGTCAGCTCAAATCACTGCACGTCTGCCTGTCTTTGGGTGTGTCAGGGTTGGGAGGATGCTCTGTCTCCGCCAGCACAGGTCTTTGCATACAGATTTCCATATATTCCATCCATGCTGGGTAGGGCAGAGGGGGCTCATTTAGATTTGCCCTGTCACTTGACTCCGACTCATTTCCAAACAATCACAACTCCATCTTCAGACTGGCGGGATCTTATAGTCCTTCTCCCTTCATAGAGGAACGTGAACATGGCGATAAAGTGAGTTTCTACATCTTTGATTATTGGGCCTTTACCATTTTGAACAGGAAACTTAACCGCAGCCATGTGGAAATTCTCAAAGGAATTCACTGTAAGTTAACATCGCACAATTGTATCACTAAAGGGGCTAAAACTACTTATAGACTGTTTTAATCCAAAATGTTGTTGGCTTGGTATTGCTTTTCTTAAAGTCTGTTTATGTTGGTGAACTGAGCTAGTGATACTACTGCTCTTTTCAAGGGTAGGTTGTGTTGCTTTCCCAAGGATCCACTGGGAGATGTGAGAGTTGGAGTGAGTCAGTTGACAAGGTCTTGGGCTGTACAGGTAAGAAAAAGCATGTTGTAAAACAAACTAAATATGGAAAAGCATACTACTACTTTTCAACACAAATGCATTTGTTTTGTAGCCGGACAGATAGCTTTTCGACAGTTTCTGAAATCAGAGTACAGTGAGGAGAATATACTGTTTTGGCTTGCATGTGAAGAGTACAAAAAAATAAAATCTACACCAGAAATGATATCTTCGGCCAACCGGATTTACTCAGAGTTTGTGCAGACGGAATCGCCTCGACAGGTAAGATAAGGACATAATATTCTGTTAAAAATCCCTCAAGAAAACTAATCAAACTTATTGCTTTTTAGATTAACATAGATTGGGGCACCAGGGAAAGCATAAGTAAAACATCTCGCAGCCCACCTTGAATTCATTCGACACTGCTCAGAAACAGGTCTACAGTCTGATGGCCCGGGACACCTACCCACGGTTCCTCAAATCTGACATCTATCAGGGACTGCTCAGGAGAGGGGAATCCAGGTGACTGTTTAGAACAAGGCCTGGCAAAATGTTAAGGATCAGCACGAGTTTTGCTTTACTTCTGCCTTTGCCTTTTCTGCTGTAGCACCCTTTTATTTCAGTGTGGCTAACAGGTTTATGCCATACAACTCGCTGTAGCTCTCCCTTCAATGGTGTGACTCAGTAGACACCTAACACTTCAATGGAATTTGCATGTTGTATTGTATTTGTGGGTTTCAGGCATAAGGATTCTTTTGTGAATTGAAAGATTTGGCATGGCAACAGGGTTAATAGCTCTACTTTAATATTATATCCTTTGGCTTGGAAGGTCCCCTCTAAATCTTCAACTTTGGAAGGAATCATTTGCCTGAAACCATGGATAATAAATACCCCTATTCATGGGTTTCAGCTTCCAGTATGTGCAACATTTTGAGGATTTTTTTTCCCCATTTAAAATATGTAATATTTTTAAGTTGCAATGGAATTCCTAATTCTCATCATTCTGAAACCCATGGATACAAGAATGTTCATATTTGTAAAGTATTATCTACACATTTGATTGAAGTCTATAATTACTATTTATCCTATATCTCTGAGAAATGAATATTTTACAAATTACTAAATAAATGAGTGTATTATTAAGCTTGCATCATGTCATTGTTTAAACTTCATTTCCAATGGGGTGGCTATTTTGAATGCCATGCAAATCTTGGATTTTGTGTTTAAATTTGTCTCATAAACACCAGGGGCAACAAAGATAGCTCACCAGTCAAACATTTAGGTTAGAGCACAGGAAAGGGAGGGTCTGTAGCTTGCACTCATGTTGTGTAGCCTTAACTGCATAGAGGACACGTGCAATGTTTGTCCTTCTCTCGTGGAACTCTCCAGGATTCAGTGAGCCGCAGAGCTGAATAGATTGTGTTGAGAATAAAAACATATAACTGTAAACTCAACAATTTGACCATCATCCCAATTTTTATGCATTTACAAAAACACCAACATTAGGTAATCTGTTAACAATAATATTAATATCTTTGGACACAGATAGGTCTTGTCTATGAAACTGGAAATAGCCCTTTTACCCTCCTTTAGTTGTGGAAGAAGTAAATAAATATTTAACACCTCATATTATGAAACTACGCTATGAATTATATTAACAGTAGCCACTGTAAAATCTACATGTGGATTCAAAATTCTGTTTAATGCAGTACTTCCTCCACAGGTACACAATAACAATGACCTGATCGAAGTAGGAACTCTCAAACTACAAGGGAAAGCATGAGCATACATTAAGTAGACTTGATGCAACTAAATGCCATTCAGATTGAATTGGAATACAAGGTATTTCTTTCTCATGTATTGTACCTTCAAACTAATACAAATTGTGTGGCGGACACATATTATGAGCAAGTTCCCAGAAAAGGATAAGGAGATTGTTTCTCATCTAACAGCAGCTTCACTGATTCACATCTAGATGAGAGTGGAGACTGACATAGAGCATAATGTTTTATTCAAATAAGATTCAAAGTTATTAAACAGCACTTACTTCCTTTTACATGTTGTGTATGTCTACTGCTGACTGTACAAGACATTTTGTGTTTCACTAGTTATTGTATGTACAAGCAACATCACCACAGCTTCCTTGGTTTTGACAACATCTTACATTCACCCTCTGTGGTGCAAACTGCTGCAGTGGTTATGAATGAAAATTGTAGATGCACCAGAGGCTCCTCATCTGCAGTTTACAGACTCTCCACTAATCATTGAGTTTTCTCTAGTCAAGTTTGAAAGGTTATTTCTCAGAAGACAAAAACTTTTCAGATAGTTTTCTATTTGCCCATCATAAATGGGCAAATGGGTCACCTTGTTTCAAAATATGGGATCACTCATATTTAATATACACACATAAGTCCTGTGTTGCATGCTTTATTCTTCCAATCTCCATTAAAAAGGCCGGTTGCTGTTAGTGTCTTCTCTACTAAATATTGAGCACAATCTACATTCAACCTAAACCAGTTTTCCTCTTGTGCAACTTCAAAGATAAATCCAAAATAAAAGACAAAAAGTTGATCCAAGAGGATGTAAAACTGTGGCCATTTGCATTTTGACATCTAAACAAACGCACACGCTGTTTGCGTCATCATAATTCCTCTTTTTTTGTGGTTCACTACAATGATACCATGACGCCGCATACCAACTTCATTTCAGTTTCTACCTATGCAAGTTGAGTTGATGCCCAGCTGTATTCCGGCTCGAGTATCTGTTCTGTTTGGGATGCACAGATTTTGGACAGAAAGATGAGGAAAGAAAGGTAATATTTTCAGTTTCTCCTATAGAAGCATTAGCAGACACACTTTTCTGCAGCGACCTGTTTGCTTCCTGAGGATGTGAAACAAGTCTCTGCTTTTGACAATTTCAAATCAAATCTCAAAAACGGTTCTTCTCCGCTGTTCAAATGATAGTTGAAACATTTTGCTTTTTAATTTTTTGGTGGATGAGTTATGTAAATATTTAATAGAGAAATATATATAGTTTATTTAAAGACACAGTATAATGTAATTTTTATATGAATTGTATTTATTTATTGGATTAAATAAGAATCAAAACATATGTCCGTAGTTTAAATGACTTTTGATCTGGAGGGTCAAGTAAAAGTAAAAAGCAAGTTATAATGAAATGTAAGCTTTCCACAGTATAGAATGAAACTTATTGTCTGCATGGACAGTGTTACAAAGTGTGGTTTTAACTTTCTGGTTCCATAGAATAATATAAGCTACTTTCCACATCCATAAAGTTACATACTGTGCCGTTAAAACGGCATAGCCAAGCCATGTAGTTCTGTAAAACTATGCGTGCAAACTGCTGTACAAATTGTTTGGCCTTTTTATTAAGCGTGGAAAGAAATGATGAAAGTACAATTGCACTTGTTCCAGGCTTTGTGCTGAAGAGCTGTCCCAGTGGTCACATTCACTAGAAAGACTTCTAGCATCCAAATGTAAGCTAATTTATGCAAAATAACAGCACATGCAAATGATTCATGATTAAACCTGCTCTTTTTTACTATCTAGATGGGCTGAAGATCTTCCAGGGCTTCTTGAAGTCCGAGTACAGTGACGAAAACATAGAGTTTTGGTTGGTGTGCGAGGACTACAAAAAGATCAAGTCATCTTACAGGATGTCATGTCGAGCAAGGAAGATCTTCAAGCGCTATATTCAGGTTGGAGCTCCGAAAGAGGTGCTGATTGTTATAAAAGTGTTCATAATCATGAAAGGCTATCATGTGGGTATGCTAAGTTGTTTTTTCTTATAGATCAACATTGACCAGAAAACAAGAGAGAGAATATGCCAAAATATTGCACAACCGATAGCCACCTGTTTTGATGAAGCACAGAAAATAGTCTTTGGTTTAATGGAAAAGGACTCATACCCACGCTTCCTCAAGTCAAGCATTTACAGAGCTCTCTTTGACCCTGATTAACTCAATAAAGTGAGGAGTTCATTAAAAATAGTGGACAAAGTGAAAATTTGTGGAACTTTTTAGGGAGAATGTAATCTGTAAATATCTAAACTGACTTTGAAACGTGATATTTTGTACAATGTGTGTAAGGCAATATTTGCACATAATTTGCATCGTCATTATGTGATTGGGCAGATGTTTTACTGAACAAATGTTAATATAGTTACTTTGTGCTAAAGGCTGTCATCAAAACAATAAGTGGATAAAATCTGAAGATGATAAAAGCTTGATGCTTTTGCAAATAGCATAAATACAAATAGCATCATACATCTATATTGAGTCAATGCTTCTTGAGAAATTAAAATGAGTGCTGATACTCCATGTATGATAGTGTGGATAACCAATATGTTTCTTTCTAACAAATGTATAATATGACTTTCACAGCTACACATTTTGCCTTGTGTTTTGCAGCTTTGAATTAATATTGTAAGTGACTCAAATACAAAAGCAAACATTACAGTCTTTTTGTGTTGTAACTGTTTTGCTCTCAGTTGTCCCATCCGGTTGTGGCTCTGTGATGGGATTGTGTCTGCGTCTTCCTAAAGATACTAAAAATATTGTTTATTAAAGCATATTTTGACACTACAGAGTGATAGACAAACTACTAGTACTGACCCAGCAGTTTATTGGGTTGTTCCATCATGACTCTTTAAAAATCCATTTCTGCAGCTTTATAAAACTTCAAAGTTATTATGAAATTTTCAGGTTATAGATGTGCTTTTAGACTAAAAACCGCGCTGTGGATCCGAGTTAGCACATAGTTGGTTAGCCCACGACATGTCTTTAAACTTTTAATATTTGAATTTTTCAAAAAACTTATGGCACTTTAAAATGGGGAATTTTAAATCCAGAATCATGGCGATCTTCTACTTAGTCGTTAGCGTCTGGCTAATAGCTGCAGAAACCACAATTTATAAAGAGTGTCAACTGATGCAATTATATGGAACACATTAGGAGAGGTCAGAACCTTCTTAGTTATTGAGTTTTCTAACGGTTTAGTGTCTTTAGTACTACTTGCTCTTTTGGAAAGAAAATTATAGGGAAACTGTGAGGAAAGCTTCATTGCACACCCCTTTTAATGACGTAGGCTCTGAATAAGTCTATAGTTTAAAGAGGACCTATTGTACTTTTTTCCTTTATTGTTTGTTTTTACTATTAAGCTGTCTATAAATCATTAGTTTACTTTTTGTTCATTGTAAAGCTCAAAATTTAGCTAAAATTGAGAATAAAACTAGTCTGGCTTCCTGTTCAAAACTGCAGAACTGATAGATACAGTTGGAATCAAAGGCCACACCCACTAACAGATCTTCTTGGAGTAAAATTAATATGGGAGTGGATCAGAACAACTGTTGTATCACTCACTGCTCAACTTCAACAACAACAGCAAGACCTAAAGCTAAATTAAGTGATTCAACCTTCCACTATTATGAATATAGCTAACAATGCTAACGATAGCCATGAACTAAATGCTAATTTGATGCTAACGCGCCTGGTGTTGGCATCTTTTTTTTTAACTTTCTGTTTACTTTTCTGACATAACTACATCAACAACTTCCATTTAAATGTGGTTGTAACTCGACTTGAATTAGTATACATTTAATTGTACTTAATTTGCCAGAAAACATCTTAAAAAAGGTAAACTGTTTAGCTTTTCCATACTGTATAGTGAGACTTGAGACGCTTTCCCCCTCAGCAGGCCATGCCCCAAACTACGACGTTGCCGACTGTATTTATAGCCTATGTAAAATTTAACTGTTACAAACAGCAATTAGTTGTGTTTTATTCTTTGTTGGTGGATACGTGACAAGTTTGAGCTCTGCATGTTTCCCTTTTTTTTTTTTTTTCAATCACAAGTAAATAAAGATAATTGGGCAGGATGGTGGTAGCTGAAAACAGGGATTTTCTGAGCTCTCAAACATTAGCTGTAGCTGGACAAAACAAAATTGTTCAAACAAGCATGACTCAACCCAAAACCAACTTTAAGAAAGCCAATGGTGGGAAAAGACTGTTATAACATGATTTAAAAAAGTGTATTTTGCATATAAGGTCCTGTTTAAGCTAAGTGTGAAAAAAGTACAAATCCTTTGGGCCTTTTCAACCACAATCAGCCCTAAGTCACCCCACAGACAACCAACCAAAATCACCCCCACAGCCAACCACAACCACTCCCAAAGAAAACAACCAAAACGAGCCAAATTAAACCCCCTGAAGGGCCTAATTTGGCCCATGGACCCCAAGTTTTATTACACTTCTTTATGCCGTTCATTTGCATTACATGAATAGTACTTTGTCAGAGATTCTCTACTTTGCCTAAATGCCTTCAGGCATTCTATAGAATGCCAAGGCTCAGCAAAGTACATAATAGCACATTTATTTCCTTCTTTGTCTTAAAATATCTTGATGGTCAACTTTGCTTATAACATAAACAGTATAAGAAGAAGCTCTGAAAAGATCAGCAGACTAGATTTATTAAACCAGTGGAGTAGTGAACAGTGTGTGTAGCACTACCCCATAATTCATGTGTCAAACAGAAGCCCCAGGGGCCGGATACGGCCCTCCACCTCATTTTTTGCTGCCCTTAAGGTCTTAAGATTTATTTGAATCTTATTGCCACAAAGCTAAAGAAATATTTGTCTGAAATTGAAAGAATAGGCCTAATTCAGATGCTGATGTATATGCAGTATGTGTAACAATAAATATATAAACTCAAATACAGAATTGATATTTGTAGTCAAAGTGTAGTGACATTTATTACAGTAAACACTGGCCCTTTGCTACGATGTCGATGTGGCTCTTGGTTGAAATGAATTTGACACTCCTGCCGTAATTAATCAGATCAAACGCCCTACAGATTTGTAACTAAAATATGTAATTTGTTGTCTAACTTATTTACGGACTGATATCCAGAATTGTAAAAAAGAGTTACATTTTCAGTTTTATAGGCCTGTAAATCAAATTTATGTTATTTCTCATCTAACATACAGAAAGTATACACAAAATGGCTGACAAAACACACACCTTATTTTGGCAGGCACTTCCTGTTTTGCTCTGTCAGCTTTTCTGTTTTGCGGGGCGATCTCATGTAAGTAAAATAAACCTAGTAACTGAATTCTACAGGCTGACGGCTATGCACCACAAGAAAGAGGGCAGGGCAGAATAAGGTGACTATGAATTGCAAAGAACAATCCACGTCCCTCAAACCCCAAAACATGATTGGTGTGTGAGATAGGCTTAATGGGTGCACCCATAGTCCTTTTTTTCAAGTTTTTAACAGTTTGTGCCCAATGGCCTAAGGGCTAGATTTGGAATATATATGAGCAGTATATGGAAAGCAGATGTCTTATAAATTTAATCTAGGGCTAATTTTTTAAAAAAGGGGAAAAAAAAAAAAATAAACCTTCCCCTTTGAGGTGAAAATATAAAACGTCTGTGTTAAAGAGATGCACTAATAGACCTACCTACTTAAGTTTCCTAAAGTAGTTGCTTTTTAAAGTTTTAATAAAGTGTTCTGTGTTTTAGAGTCAGTGGTATGGACAGGAATCCACAGTAGATAAACACCACCATCCAGCGGAGGCGTAGAGTAGTGCATTATGTTGAGCTATATCCCAACATGCACTGCGCTGCGGAGCAGACTTGCCCCCATCATCTCTGACCGTCTCTGGGAGGCCTTCTTCGGCTAACTTCATTGTTATATTCGGTGGTATTTTGGGTAAGCTATCGTAAAGTTATTTTAATGTTGTTTTAAAAACTGTCCCACTGTCGCTGAAATTAGATTACTTATGAATTGTTACTTTAGTGCAACTTAGTTGGAGCTAATGCTCTTCAAGCATACAAACAAACAAATCCCATTATTTTAGCACGACACTGTAGTTAGTATGTATATGTATTTTTGATTATGTGTGGGCGCTAGACAATTGTAATACTACAATACACAGCCGGGCGTGTCGTTCAGACGCCCATCTGCATCTCGTATCCAAGTGAAGACTTTAGCACTGATTTGATTGGTGATGTGGCCATGAGGAAAATCATTTTGCAAACCGCTCATTTCACTTGAGTTGGCTTTGTGCATGTGCATCATCTAATCCGCTCAACTATTTCTGTCATTGTAGTGGTAACTGTTAAAGCTATCCGCAAGTGGTTGCAAATAACTAGACACTTGGTCTATGTTTTAGCATATGTCGACCTTTCACGTAAAGAGTCAAATTACAATAGGTATTCTTTTACTCTAAATACTTGTATTTCAGTGTGCACTCGCCACACAAAAATGTATCTTGTTTTCTTTTAATTAATTTGATTCCATAAACATGATTTATGTGAATGTGCAACAATAATGAATGATACAAATCAAATGTGTGTCAGGTGTCAGAATTACAATGGAGAAGAACCTCAACATGAAGACCCACCCATGGGAAATGGACGAAAAGGCTCGACTTTGCCGTTTTTTGTGTTTTGGATCAGAGGGGGATATTTACACGTCCAGAGAGGAGGTGCAAGTGAGCAGGGAGAGTGCAGAGGCACTGCTCGCACTGTTGGAGGATGGCAGAGGAACTGATGTGGTGGAGGTCATCGCGAAATACAGTCAGGACGGGAGAGTTGTCTCTATGGGCCCCTGCCTTTTTGCACTAGCCGTATGTTCACAGCACTCAGACTTGAAGACAAGGCAGGCCGCATTCAAAGCTGTGAAGGAAGTTTGTCAGGATCCTGTTTGTTTGTTTACTTTTATAAAATATAAGAAAGAACTTAAGGATACAGAAAGTGGAATTTGGGGACGTGCCCTGAGAAAAGCTGTCTCTAACTGGTATAATGGACAAAATGCTATGAATCTGGCAGTGTCTGTTTCAAAGTGTAAACAACAAAATGGCTGGTCACATCAAGATCTCCTTAAGCTGGCCCATGTCAAGCCAGCAAATGATGGTGAGTATCCTGGGTTATTCTATAAAATGCTTTTATTTATAACAATTTCTTTTTTATGTTTTCAGGTGTTGCTTTGGTTTGCAAATATATAATGAAAGGGTGGAATGAAGTTAAAACTGAATATGCTGACAAGGAGAATCCTGAAGAGGTTTTAAAAGTCCTTTCCTATTTGGAAGTAGTGGAGAAAGTCAAGCACTGCAATGATGAGACCGAGGTTATTACGATGATAGAAGAGCATTTACTAGAGAGGGAACAGCTGTTAACAGACCATCTGAAGTCCAAAAATGTAAGTATAATACCTTTAGAAGCATAGTTGGTTTGTGTGTTTCCTCCTGTTGTTGCAATGCTAACTAAATACACTTTAGGCATCATTGATCAAGCATTTGCTCTTGTGTAATAAGTTTTGGTGTTTTGGAGGCAAAGGTCTGTTTTGAACATGTACACTTTGTCTGACAAACATATTATTTAGCATTATTGCTACTCTTTTGTATGCTGACATTATTATGGAAACCACACTGTTCAAGAGTCATTTATCTTCCACATTGGTGACCCTGTAATAGAACATGCTTGTATAAACTTTGGAGTGCGTTTCTTTTGCCTCCTCACTGAGTTGCGCCGTTTCTGTGTAGCTTTTCTCCACTGGGGAGGTACGATGCGCTCAAGCAGCTTCATTTTACTTTTATGCTCCTGCGCCAGCTTTGGTGCCCCTGAACCTCTGCATTTGGCACTATTCTGCCATTCCACGCTGTCCTCGTTAACCCAGACCTCTGCACTTGCTGTTCACCCTGACAGTTGGAGACTTTGTTTAACCTTGTCCATGCTACTCAACAACTATGTCACTCAGAACTTGAGCTTTGTCTTTTCAACTCTACTAACTGCTGCTATCAACTCTTGAAAGTTGACGCTTCCAACAAGCAGTTTTACTATGTTTTACTTCTCTCCTGTTTGGGCCCCTCTGCTCTGGGTGTCCGGAGATGTAAAGGGAGCACAGGGAGCAAAAACTAAAATTTGTGACTCACACAGACAATAGAAATACAAAATGTAAGAATGTTCTTATCAATTTTGTGGAGGATGCATTATGTGCATATTCCAGTAGTAAATTGAGAGCAAAGCACATTTTTAAAGTTTATACTTGCAGTTTGTGCTAAATTGCTAGTCTAATTAATAAATGAGGCCCGTTGATGGGAAAGATGGTGGGTTTCATATGATATCACAACGTTCTAAAACCCAATATTATTTCATGCAGATGGCAGAAATCCAGAGAATAATAGGGTTAATATATGCAATTTTTGTGGCTCTAATTACCGTAGTAAAATAATTAATCTAATTAATTTTGTTAATTTACATTTTAAGATAAGAAATAAGTTGAAATTTTGTTCTTGTTTGTCTGTAGGTATGGATGGCTTTGTTGAAAGAATGCCTCTTCAGTTACTGATGAAACGTTTGGGAAAAATGACGGCCAAAAGAATTCTTGAACCAGGAAGCTCTGACACGCAGACAGTGTGTGACCGTATTCAGAATGACACAGTCCTTAAAAAAGTAGGTAATTTTAATCGTCTTTCTATTAATGGAGTGATTGCACTCGACTATGCAATAGTAAATGTGTATTCATGTAATTTTATCTCAACAGGCCAGAATTCATCCCTTTAGTATCCTTGTCGCCTTGGAAAACTATAAAAAAGGACAAGGTTATCAAGGTAAAACAAAATGGGAAACAGACAGCAACATTATCCATGCTATGGACTCTGCATTTTATAAAAGTTTTAAGGTATGCTTTTGATTTGATCACAATGTAAAATTAGGATTTGTATTTGTTGTAGAATGGTGTTTAAAATGCTGTGTTTTTTTTCCCTCAGTATTTGGAACCTGTGGATAAAAACTTTGTTATAGCAGTGGACATTAGCACGTCTTTGAGCAGTATAGTTCCAGGAACCTCACTGAGCACTGCTGTAGCTGCGGCTGCAATTACCATGGTACTCATTTTTGTTTAAAACTGTGTTTCTCAGCTGTATATGCTTTGGTATTCAGTAGAGCTGTGCAATTATTTAATTTCAATTTAAAAGTATGAGTACTGCTGTAATCATTTACAAAAATTGTGTAATTGTGATTATTAACCGTGGCTTCATAAGTGAGTTTGTAAGTACTTGTCTGTTGCTTTACAAATGTAGAATACATTTACAACAGTTCATTTGATAATGCTGCGTTCATGTGGTCCTCAGGTGTTCTTGTTTCCGAGATGAGAGGCAGGGGTTCCGACCTAGTTTGTATTCATGTGCTTTTTACTTCGGAAAATCGGGATGTTGTTGTTAACCATAATAAATAAATGACACAGCACTTTTAACATACGTTAATAGACCTAACAGTGAGATCTGATGCTAGCCTGTCCAAACACTAACGTTAAAGGTTGTTAGTATTTATTTTCTAACTGATTTTCATCAGTCTCCATGTGTCAGTGACGTCAGGTGCTGAGCTCGGGCAGCTCCGTTTGTCTCGAGTTACCGAGCTGTTGTTCCGAGATGCTTGAGCGTTCATGTGCATTTTTCAATTCGGAACAACTTTTTCCCGAGTTCCCGAGGACCACATGAACGCGGCATAAGATATCTCACCCATTTCATTTGATCTCTTCACTCTCTGTATTTAAAGAGCGCTAATGCTCTGCACTCTTTCTAAGCAAATGATCATTTGAATAATCGTGATTTCAATTATTCTTTAAATAATTGTGATTATTATTTTCATCATTATCAAGCAGCCCTGGTACTTGTAGCTTTTTTTTCCAATCTATTCATTTTTGCCTTTCTTTGGGTTCATCATTCTTAATTAGGTATGGGTTACTCTTGTTTTAAACCTAATTGAGTTAGTTTTTATTCTTAGGCCAGGTAGTCCATGTTTAGATCTGGTGGTATTTGGAGAGCCAAATACTACTGTAAATGATACCTGTTGTGAAAAAATAGAGAACCACTAGTTTAGACCAGCTGACCTTTTCTAGCCAAGGCTGTGGTTACAGTTGTTTCCAATGGGCACTGACACAGGATAGAATTTTCTAAACCATTCTCTTTTCAAGGTTTTTGCATCAACTGAGGCAAACACGCAAGTTCTAGCATACTCCGGGGGATCTTTGCTACCCTGCACTGTGGCAGCAGGCATGACACTGGAGCAAGTCACAGCTGAGTTGGTACAGGTAAATCATCAATTTGTTACATTTCTTGTTCAAATTCATACCATCTTTTAAGTCCAACTTAAGCAAGTCAAATGTTTCAGACACCCAGTGAGAATACAGACTGCACCCTTCCAATGACTTGGGCCACAGAAAATGAAAAAGCTGTTGATGTTTTTATTATATTGACTAATAACCCAATTTGGGCATTTAGTGCCAGCCCAGTGGAAGCTCTAAAGAAGCACAGACAGGTATGTCATTTTTATTTGTTTGTTGTTAAATCGAATCTCAACCACAGTCTATACTGAATAGTGCTAAACAAATTGAGAATTGCACCAATGTTTTCTACTTGTAACGTACTGTATTGCTGTACAGCTGCAAGTTACGAAACTATGTATTTTGCGACTCTGTCATTGCTAATATGCTTTAAATATAGACTCAAAAAATAACTTTGCTATTTTTCATTTCCATGTTTCTGAAAACAGAGAATGGGGACCTTTTCCAAATTTGTGATCTGTGGACTAACATCCATTGGACATGCTGTTGCTGACAAGCCTGATCGAGGTGTCCTTAGCATCTGTGGTTTCGACCTTGGTGCAATAACGTTAATTCAGAACATGGCACTTGGTTTGATTTAGCACAATATGTAAACTTTAATTTAAAGAAAAAAAGATGGATGACAACAGACCTCAAATGTGTGTACAACTCATTGGCCATTTACATATACAGTATTTCAGTAATATTACATTATTAGATGATTCCAGCGGGCTGGACAACTACTGAAATGTTTCAATATGTTTTTACACAAAACTAAAGCTCCATAGAGAGTTTCAGCATGGAATGTGTGAATCGATACCAAAATATCGATATTTTTGATCAATACTTGATGTTATTGATACTTAAAATAGACACTATATTTTCATTGAAATGGTAGGAAGTTATATTCCTTGTTCTGAATCAGAGTATACTTCTAAATTCAGCTAAATCTTTTCTACTGTTTCCATAGGATTTATGGTAATGGGACTCCTGTAAATGGCATATATACAGTAGCTTGCCAAAAATGTATCATAGAAAGAAGTAATAGGTTTGTGTGTGTGTTTGCGTGTGAGTTTATTTCATACTGTAAATTGTGGTATTGTTGATGTTGACGCCAAAAACTTTTTCAGTCAAGTTCAAAAGTTTATCCTTTACAGAAAATGCTCGGCGGAGGAAACAATTCTTTTTTTTTTTTTTTAAACAAGTCTTTGTCTTTTGTACAAATTAGCAGTTAATGTATTCTTAGATTATAAACAGACCTTTTCACAAATGTATGCACTTGTGTTGTTCATAATAAGCATTTCAGCAAAATAGAGCACATGACTACTTTTAAAGAAAAACGTAAAAAATATATATATATCAACTTGCATGTTATTCAGTTGGCTTTTTTGCCATCGCATTGTGTACATTGCCATTGTGTTTTACCAGATTCTTTTTTTTTTTTTGTAGTTTGTTACCTTCTACATGATTTTGAACGTGTGCTGTCTGTTGTTTTTGACTATGCAATGATTCTCAAACTAGTATGACAAAGGCTGTTCTAAAACTATTTAAGTGGCCTGACCACAATAAAATTTGAAATGTTAAAAAAAAAAGTACTACCACTGGTTTTAAAGGTCACTAAGTTTTGTTTTTCAATTAAAACAAAAACATGTCAATTTTTTTAACTTTGCCATATGTAAAAAAATATATTGTAACATTTTAATAACGACTAATATGTTATGTAATTCTCTTTCATCATGTACTTAACCTTTGACCACAGCTTTTAAGTAGCCTAGCTGGAGTTTTCCTTTAGACTCAAGTTCTGACAATGACATGCAATATAGATGTAAATACAGCCAAGAAACAACAAATACTTTGGTAAAACTTTGGTTTTCTAATGCTTTTTTTATTTATCAGTAGGGATGGAATCATTCTTAGATGGAGAAGTTGCTCTGTATTTCCTAAGCCTAGAGGTGGATATTTGCTCACTTATAAATTACCCAGACTCAACCTTTGAAAGAATTTGTGTTTGTTTGTTTGTTTTAGCATATTTTTACTTCTAAGTAATAGTACTCTTGCTTGAGTAAAAGTATTGTTCCACTTCACAAAAGTGTTGTTTGTTTGTTTGTTTTTCTGTTCTGAGTTAAACTGTGTCCCCAAATACCTGACTAATTTCTTGGAGCTCTTTGTACTTACACTTAAATATAATTTTAAATAGTAAAAATTACTCTTTCTTGAGAATTACTCGTGACATTGCTGTTGTTGTGGTGCACCATAATAACATCGTAAGATTAAACTTTTATTAAGAATGATTCATGCATCTTGTATGTCCTGCAGCTTATGGTTGAGTGCTCAGAAAAGCTCTGTGCTCACCTACCACATATCCCCGCCCACTTGTTTGTATCTATATTTAAACTGTTCAGATAGTAAAAGCATGTATGGTACAAATTAGTCACATAGCCAATTTACAACAGTAAAGACTACTATTTTAAAATCACCTGCTTGTTATATTAAAATAAAGAGTCTGGGCCTATCAGAACTGCAGTTTTGCCGCTGAGTTTTGCCCAGGAAGTACATGCCTCTTTCTATTTCAAACATCAAGATTGTGTATACAAAAAATAAAATTTGCTGATTGCTTTTGCTCTTATATACACAGAAGAAACCTATTAGGTCCTCTTTAAAAAAAAAAAAGAAAAGCATGAAATGCACACAGGCACTTTGCAGGCCACATCGTGTTGTTAACTGGGGTCCTCGCAAACACACCACAAGACGAGTCAAGATGGCGGACGTACTGAGCGTTCTCCGTCAGTATAACATCCAGAAAAAGGAAATTGTCGCTAAAGGAGAAGAAGTAATATTTGGAGAATTTTCGTGGCCTAAAAATGTCAAGACAAACTACATAATCTGGGGGTGAGTCGCGCTTTTACATGAAGATTTTTGGTGGCCTTGACCAAGGGCTTGTTAGCCTAAGCTGCTTTGGTGCAAACCCAACAATTCTGCGTAGTTTAATTGCAAAGTTCAGGTATTGTAAATATCAGTCTACGTGCTACAGTATGTTCATTGTCGGACACATTACACAAGGTGCGCGATGAGTTTCTGTCACTGTCGGATCATAGTAAAAAAAAAAAAAAAAAAAATAGTGAAAGTTGCAGTGGAGCTGTTGATCAGCCTAAGCGCACGGGTTTTTAAATGTTTTGTTTAGTTTGTTTGTTTTGTTTTATTAAAGGACACGTCTGCAAAATAAACTTTTATGAGATTGCAATTCTGCTCTAACATCAATTCATGAGTTAAAACGCTGGTGGAGTTTGCCCGGCCTCAACTTCAGGAAAGACTTCTGAATTTTCCAGTTTTGTGATGTCACAAAAGGATCTCTGAGGTCTTCTGCATTGTTTACAATCTATCATGATAGCATATCAAGCAGGATTGGTTTGATTGTATTTTATGTTTCCAAAGTTCTAATAAAAGATAAAAAGTAAGATCATCAAGATCATGCTAAACAAAAATAATCACATTTGACCTTTTACATTGTGAACAGCATCCACATTGTTGCTTACATTTTGTATCTATTGCCCACCTTGTGTCAACTTCTGTTTTTCTCACCAGAACTGGCAAAGAGGGACAACCAAAAGAATATTATACTTTGGACTCTATCTTATTCTTACTCAATAATGTACATCTTCCTCATCCGTCCTATGTGCGAAGAGCTGCCGTAAGTCATACTTGTGTCACTGAACATTTAGCTGAAATTTCTAACATTTAAATGAGCAACTAATGTTCTTTTTAGACTGAGAATATTCCTGTTGTTAGACGGCCTGATAGAAAGGGCTTATTGTCCTATCTCAATGGCGAGAGCTGTAAGTCCTTCACCCAACTCCTGTTTTTATTGTACAATTATGCTTTGTCCTAATATACTAGCAACTCACCTGTAATTGTTTTCCAGCGACATCCACAAGTATTGACAGAAGTGCACCCATAGAAATTGGTTTGCAAAGGCCAACCCAAGGTAAGAAGGCATAATTTGAATATTTCATGTTTTCTAAAATGCGATTAATAGTACTAGGTATCTTGATGGCAGGTAATTTTGCTCAAATTTAATTGATTTCTGAAAAATGCCTTTTATATAGTGATGCAAAGCTTTTCACAGACCCAAGGCTTAATAAATCTTTTTGACTGTTGTTTTGAGTTGGCAAGAGGCCAAAGCAGCTGCTGTAGCACTGCCCATAGATCCTAATAAATTCTCAGATAGTTGCCAGATACACCTGTTCATAAATATTCTTTTATTTTTACTAGTGATGTGTAGATGATGCCTCAACGTGTGTGTAACCCATTTCCCAAACTGGGTCGACCCAGTATAGTGTAGTGTGTTGGTGCATTCTATAGCACCATCAAGTGGTTTGATAAATGCACTGCAGTCAGGGTAAGCCACTCACTGGGCTCAATCAGTGACGTGCGGTTAAGTTAAAGCTGGTGAGACACCATTACTAACAGAAGACACCTTTTATTTACTTTGCATACGCATACAAAACGTTTCCCTTTAAAGAAGTACACAAACTTGTTAATTTTTTTGTCTCTACACGCAAAAATAAAAAAGAGAAAAAAAGAAAAAAATTATAATTCCCTGACATGAGATTCGATCTCGCGACCTTTTTTTACAGCCGCTTTCCCAGTTGAGCCACACATGAGATGATATAATCCAGGTGCAAATGAACCAATAACTGTGCTCAATTTGTGAGCAAAATTATTACGACTTTCAGCCTGTTGCTGTTAAATATTTGCTTGTGTTTAATTAATTACTGTAATTTCTGGATTATAAGCCGCTACTTTTTTCTTGAACTTTGAACTATGTGGCTTATAAGGCAATGCAGCAAAATTATAGATTCTCATAGACTTACTATTAACAAGTGCGGCCTTTATATGTACTTTATCATTTTTCTTACTTAAATCTAGTGGGTGCGGCTTATATTCAAGTGCGCTCAATAGGGCAGAAATTACAGTAGTTAGTTATGGCTCTGTCAGCTGCAAATTTAAATCTATAGGCCTTAATCATTTTTGGCCAGACAATGCAGGCACAGAGTCCTCTGTCCTCATGCTCAGAAACAGCTTTGCGAGTCGAAATCATGGTCGAAATCAATGAGGACGTCAGAAACGCTCGCTCCAGCATCGACCCCATGTGAGACACATGACGCAGTAGGCTCACTTGACATTTCTTAAAGTGGCACAAATGTTGACACAGCTCGGCACACACGCCACTTCTAGTGCTCCATACAGGTGTTGACTCGTTTGGCCCATCACTAATTTTTACCATTAGTTTCAAAATTCAAAAGATTATTGGATTATATGGCCCAAAACTGGAGATCAAATTAAGTCTTGGACAGACCTAAAGATTAACACTATGTTCTATGTAATTTCTCTTTGCAGTAAAAAGAGCAGCAGATGAAGTATCTTCTGAAACCAAAAAACCCAGAATTGAGGTAAAGTTTAGACACAGTTCTAAATATTTCTGATCATTACTTTTCAAATCATATTTCTTACTGTATATTTTGTATGTTTGCAGGATGAGGAACGAGTGCGTTTGGACAAAGAGCGCTTGGCAGCTCGTCTTGAAGGACATAAGGAAGGCATTGTACAGACAGATCAGATCAGGTATTATAACTGCTTATCCTACTTTTTATATACTGTCTATATTACTACATAATCTACATTACTATTTTTCAGATCCTTGTCTGAAGCCATGTCTGTGGAGAAAATTGCTGCCATTAAGGCCAAGATCATGGCCAAGAAGCGCTCCACCATCAAAACGGATTTGGATGACGACATAACCCTGAAGCAGAGAAGCTTTGTGGACGCAGAGGTGGATGTCACCAGAGATATTGTGAGCAGAGAGAGGGTCTGGAGAACCAGGACACCATTCTACAGAGCACGGGCAAGGTCTGTGAGCGTTTGATCACATATAATTAATGTAATGCATGTTTAACCACCAGATGGCAGCTGCTCCAGGGAAAAGTTGATGCTATGGTGAAAGTAGGCATGTCCAAACTGGGGGGGCTGGTCTCTGATAAAGACTGCCAAATGCAGCCATTATCAGACCACTATTTTTGGCCCTCAGACTTCCAATTAAATTGACCAAATCATTGATAATTTTTTTTTAAGTATAAACACTGTTTTTCCCCACAACCGCATTTCAAACAGAGTTAGTAGATACAGCAGTGCTGTAGGATCAGATTCCTGAGTTGAAAAACCGTCAAATGAACTAGACTACACTTGTCAATAACCAGCTGAAGCTGTTAAACTATTCTATTACGCAGGCACGCGATAAAGAGCAAAGCATCATTACTTTATAGTCAGAATAAAAGTATTTACACACACACCCAAAAATATTTACTCACCAATAGTCTGAATTACTTGTACACCAAAAACGCAAATGGTCCTGAATCTGGAGCTGGTGGTTGTGGGCGCGCGGATCTTGCGCTGGATCCCGTCTCGTCCCTGAGGCACCCGCCAGTGGCCTCGTAGATTTTCCTCATATCGCTCCTCTCTCGCGCAGCTATGTTTCCCTCCACACTTGCTCGTTTCGCTGTAAATCCACTCTGGGTTCGCTAAAGGTTTTGGAAAGCACCTTGTAAGTGTCCCGCAGCACAAATCCCTTTCCCGCTTGTGACAGTCTAGCTTGGAGAGATGCTAGGTTCGGAGTTGCGCGGTCTTTCTGAACAATGTCCAGCTTTTCTTGAAAAGTCCGTCTTGAAAAAGGCTTTACCAATAAATTTGCAACCAAATCAATCTCTTCTCTCCCTTTAGCCACTGTGACAAAACTGGTATCAAAACAACCGCTTGATACGCGCTTATGTTAAGAGACGGAGCCTTCAAAATCAAAACTGACTGTGAAGGCCTCGGGCAGATTTCACTGACCCTGACAACAACTGATGACTGAAATATGATTGGTTAAAACAATATATTATGAAACACACGCCTGAAAGCTGCGAAACGATGGGAAATGCTACGAAGAAGCTGATGAATAATTATTGAATTATTATTATTATGCATGCGTGCACTAAATATTAGTTATATCAGTTTATTATTTAGATATTTTTAGGCCAGCAGAGAAGGCCTTGCAGGCCCTGACGGTCCGCCACTGGGTTTATTGTTGGCATGGTGAATTCCCTTTTCAGTGATCCATTGACAAAATCTAGTGCTCTCTACTAAACTCATCTGTTGATCAGCACACACTGATTTCACCACTATACTTGAAACGACATTGGCCTTTGCAGTGAGACAGTTTTTACAGTGCTGACCTGAAACTTTTAGTTTGCAGTGAAATTGCCAAAAAAGGACACCATAAAAGCAAAAAAAAAAAAGAAAAAGTTGATTTTGTATTTAGCTTCACTTAAATAAAATGTTATTAAGAGAAAAACTTTTACATCTTTTTAGAAGCAAAGCAGGAAGTCTGAGGAACTGAAATGGTAATAGAAGAACAGAACCTCAAAATGTTTGTCTCTTGTCCTCAGAATTTCTCCAAGAATATCTTTGCCATTCTGCAATCAGTTAAAGCCAGGGAAGAAGGTCGCGCTCCAGAACAGAGACCTGCCCCAAACGCTCCTCAAGTGGTGAGAGCTTTTTTTAAAAAATATTGTAATATCTGGCTAAAAATATATATTTAGATGAAAACATTTAGTGTCATTAATTTATGTAATATTTTTTGTTAAATAATTTGTGTCCATTTTAGGATCCTTCTATTAGAAACAAACAGCCTGTCCCAGCTGCCTACAACAGATACGATCAGGAGCGGTTCAAAGGAAAAGAAGGTGAGTTTAGCAACCTTCCTGGAGGGATTCATGCTTTTAACACAGGCTTTCCTAAATCTTGCTTTTTACATTTATTTAGAAACGGAGGGTTTTAAGATTGATACCATGGGTACTTACCACGGCATGACCCTGAAGTCAGTGACGGTGAGTTTGTATTTTTTTATTGTTTCACACAAGGTTCTGCTGCTGCAAATGTGTACAGTGTTGTCATTTTCAAATCTTATTTCAATAATACAGTGAGTGAAATGTTCTTTTACTATGCTAACAGTAATTTTGATGAAAAAAATAATAATTTACTTTAGATCGAGGGTTATGCTCAAAATATTTAAAAGACATATCACATTTAGTTAAATATATGCAATGGTCTTAAGGTTTGACTGAGTTTTATTTAGCTTGAATAATTATGGTATTTTTGTTTGACCTAATCACGTTTAGTAAGTGTCTTTCTCACAAAAAACACAAAAGCTTCAGGGTATTCTGTTTTGAAGCCTATACATTTTTGCAAGACTCTTAGTATTTCTGTCATCAAATTGCCTTAAAGGGGACATATTATGCAAATGTTCCTTTTTACCTTTTTTTTTCTTTGTTTTTAATTTCTCACCAAAAACTGCTCAAGTTTTGTGTGAGATATCTTTCGTTCCTCTCAAAACATAATTCTGAATGACTCAGATCTGTGAACTCAATTCCTGACGTGGGAAACACTTGACTGTCTTGTGTTCTTTACTACACTCTGTTGATTGGTTCTGGTGAATGAGATTATGAAGTGGGGGTGCTCGGTGCAGGTTTGAAGGAAGAAAGCAATACAAAAAATGCATCCTGTTTGTCCATTGACTGCAGTTGCGTGCTTGAGAAGAGCATCTCTACTTTGTAATTCCTTGTGCAGTCAGAAGATGGAGCCTAAAGTCAGTTCTTTACATCAGGGGTTCTTAACCTTTTTGACCTCGGGGCCCGAATATTCATGTAGAAAGTAACCTGGGGCCCAATCTCATAATAAATGTATTGTATTTTACTGATTTTGTGGCCCTCAAGGAGGTGCTCGCGGCCCAACTTTGGGCTCCGGCCCTATGGTTAAGAATCAGTGCTTTACATCAAACTCATTTTAACTTCATGAGATGTTAAAGTAAATAAACTCAAGGCCATGATTAAAGGCCAGAAATAATAATTCAAATAATGCCTTCTATTTTTGAACATGGCTTTAAAATTTCTAGTTGTAATTTACTTACTTTTTTACTAAGCAATCTTTTGTCCTTTTTCCAAAGCTATGGAGCTCAACAGTGGAAGCCCGCCCTGGTTCCGGAAGAGTTTTGCCCCATGTTCTAGTGCCATAGGCTTTTCGAAAAATTCAAATTTTAAGAGTTTAAAGAAATACCACGGGCTATCCAGCTATGTGCTAACTCAGATCCACAGCGCGGTTGTTTTCAGTCTAAAAAGCACAACTATAACTTAAAATTCAGCAAAATGTCGTAATAACTTCGTAGTTTACAAAGCTGAAAAAACAGCTTTTAAACAAAAATGTAGGTCTTATGTCCGTGACTCACCACATAGCTGCTTAGCCCCGAAGACGTTTCCAAACTTTTAATATAATTTTTTATCGAATTCCCTATGGCAATTTAACATGGGGTCCGAGATTTTGGAACCAGGAAGTGGGCGGTCACTGTTGAGCTCCATTTCACACAACTGCAGTTGTCAAAAAGTTCTCAATAATATTCTCAGTTCTGTAAGACAATTGGTGTGTTTCTTCTACTGTTATTTAATTGATGGACTAGATGGAATGCTCATTTGCTCTATGAATTGTGTTCTTTTTGTTAATTTATTAGATTTTACGTAATTGTCGCAAAATATTAAATCTTAAGAAGCTCTCTGAGGAAAAAAAAGCAATATTGTGAAATACTACAATTCTTAATTTGTATGTTTTGTGGTTTTAAAAAGTCTTAAATTTGACCTTTACATCCCTGCAGAAACCCTGCATGTAATTGTAGATTCAATTGTTTTATTACATAGTGGTCTATGCACTACATTACCATTAAAAACCATTTTAAGACTATTCAGAAAAGTAACTAATATGCATTCAGTAGCTTTAGTAAGACATTCATGTTATTTTTTTCTCATATCTGCAATAATTTCCTTAAACTACATTTCTTTTTCTTTTTTTATTATTTAGTTTTACGATGATTATTTATTTATGTTCAGTTTATTGCACATTATGTGCATAACATTAAAGGATGCAACCCCCAAGGAGCAAATAACAAGTACACACAGTTATGTGATATTTCAACAAAACACAAGAATAGGTTGTATACTGTATATGCGGGATATGTCATATAATAGACCACAGAAAACAAACCTCCTTTAAATGCACAATCAGGCCATAGTTGGAGTATTTTTGTTCATTGGTTCTGCATTATTTCAGTGCAGTCTTTTGGAGTGTGTCCGGTTCAGCCTTTCCTTCAGGGCGTTAATGCAGGCATTGTGTTTGTTGGTTTGCAGATGATGCCAGTATTTCAGTAGCTCATTTGGATGAAACCCGTGTGAGGTTATCAGGTGGCTGTACTTGCAGCTTGAGTACGAAACTCTCCAGTGGTTGAATAAGAACTCATTCGGGGGAGGTGTGGGTTCAATCCCAATTTGAGCCAGGCAAACCCCTACATACACATCTTCCAAATGTAAATACCGAATGCTTAGGGATACACTGTAGATTTTTCTTGCTAAATCTCCAGAGAACACGTAGCCTGTCCCAGAACAGAAGGTGGGGTACTTATTGCCCGGGTAGGATTCAGGAGGCATGTACCACTTACTGTTTTTGTTTCGATTTGGTGCGAAGCCTCTCATGTTATTTCCTGTAAAGTAATTTGTTCTATGCGTCAAGTCTGGTCTAAGTAATTTCTGTATAAGATATTCAGTGTTAACAAACATGTCGCTGTCTGTCTTCATCACATACGCAGCATTTGGACAGTATTTTGCAACCCAGTTTATTCCCATCATTGTTTTGACTGTCAAGTTTTTATACGAGTCAAGAAAGTTTTGTTGAATAATATCATGATGCCTGCGACTCTCTGATTCCAGCATCTTCTGCTGTGCTAGCCCTAGCTCACCTTCGATTTTTCCCAATAAAAACAAGCGTATGAATCCCAAAGCAGGAGCAACACTCTCATTTCCCCATGTCTGTCGAATAGCATTTCTCGCCTCTAACTGACGAGCCTCAGTAGCTATCAGCAACACCAGAAATGGTGCAAGGGTCCCTTCTGAACACTTGTTGTGCTCATTGATGGTGTAAGCAAAAGGCCCATCTGACACTAATCCTTGTGGCTCAGTTTGAGTGCTGTTGGCTGTCAGAGAGTCCAGAGCTGGGTCTTCCTGAAGAGTGGACAGGCCTATGTTCTCATGTGAGGAGGCGTTGTCTGCATTTAAAGTCGGCTGAGAGACTATAACAAAGTGCCATGTACTGCGTTTGGAGCTCACATTTGATTTGGCTTTGGTTGACTCAAGCTTCTCGTCTCCAAAAACCACAGGATGTCCCCTCCACCATGGCAGACCTATTAGCTGAGGGAGCCACACCTGGTGGACGAGAAAGACCAATAATCCCAACAAGGAGAGACGATAGAGAAGCTTAGCTGCATGAGTGCAGCAGTGTCTGCGTCGCCACTGCATGACTTTAGCAGAGCGCTTGTTTCAGTCAACATGCTCCAGAGTAGACCACAGGGATGGGCTGGATGGTTCCTGTAAATATATTAAGGCATATTATCTCTCAAATAGCATTTCCTTGTGGACGTGTTCAAAAATATGTCTAATGTGAAATTTTTGCTGTAATACTTGTCATGCTTGTTTCTCCTTTTTTCTCTTAATTTACCAAGTTACACTCTACACTCTTGAAAGACCCCATCAACACAAAGAGCGTTTGTCAGGCCTCTCTGAAGCTTGGATACGAAGCTGCTTGTTAGCAGTGTCATTGAAAATACCATCACAGCAACAGACTGAGACAGTTCTGCTGCTGTTTCTAATGTTACTTGACTCAAACCCACCTGATTTGTTCTTGTCGCGCCGGAACAAGCTCTGCACATGTTGCTCCCTTTTTTTCTAATGATTGAGCTAGGATACAGCAGCTTCAGTTTACATTTCCTGTTTAACGGATGGACGCTGAACAGTTACTTTAACAGGAAACTGACTGCAATGCAAGTCCAGCACAGTATTTGCACGTTGAAGTGATGCATCCAAGGATTATGCTAGCTGTCTTGCTGCTACATTTGACCGAAGGAAAAATAAAGATGTCTATCTTGAGGTTAATCTCACTGCTGTTCTCTTCAGAAATCATAATGATCCAGGTTTGTGTTTCTCCAGCCTTTTCTGTTTGCCGCCGTCATTTTTTGATGCCTGAACTCCTCCATCCATCATTTCAGTTCTAATGCCGCGTCAGTTTTCAGCCTTGTGCTCTGCAGCTTCAATGGTGCATCTGAACAAGCGAGTGTGAGAGAAAGTGGGGGGAGGAGAGAAGATGGAGAGAATGTGGCTCGTTCTAAAGCAGCTCGGGGCTTTGTGGCACTGCGCACTCCCAGTTACCGCGTCACGCTGCCTCTGCTGCCGAACAGCAGCAGGGGAAGGGGGGCTTGTAGCTGACCCATTTGTATTCACGCCCACACTCTATCAGAATCATTGAAGCTTATCTCAATCTGCTGTGGTGCTAGAATAGAAGAGGTGTTGCCACATTCTCAGATTACCCACTTAAGGCCTGACTGTTTATGTTGATTCAAATAAGTTACATTTGTCTGCTGTTCTTGTCACTGGTGATTTGGTGTAACAGAATCTGGAGGTTGGTAGTGGTCAAAGCACTTGAAGTATCACATGTACATCAGCTCAGAAACAAGAAATAATTGATTACAATGGACATATTTTGTTTCTTTTGCTCTTTTTTTTTGTAAATTATCAAAATTAAAGAATTATTAAATGTGTAATACTTGGCCTAAATCCTTGTGTAATATACAACTAGTTTGCTGAGATTTGATTTTCCACATGAGGTATTTGCAAAGTTAACTTTACATTTCTTTGATTGATGAAGTCACATTCTGGCTGTTTGGGTGTGAGTGTTTTTTGTCAGCACATCTGGCTGTGCTGCTGTGTTCAAGATAAGCACAATTTGAGGCCTCTAGTTCATCTTGCTGCTTATAATGGCATTTTACTACTGGACAGTTTCTGACGAGAATGTTTTTAAATGGACTTGATTCTGAGCAATAAGTTTCTAATTTAGTGATAACATAATGTTTCTCACAATAGATTTTGTTTGTATAAAGATCTGCATACAAATATTTTTGCTTCTTTTTTTCTCAGGAAGGAGCCTCTGCACGGAAAGCCCAGACCCCAGCCCTGCAGCCTGTCCCTCGTCCAGGTCGGCTAAAAGTTTACAAACATAGAGTATATAAAGTTTTCTAATGGCTTATAAATAACAAATATAATGTTTAATTTCAAGAAACATTTCTAACTTGTTTTCTTTATATGTAGTCCAGTAACTTTGAAATATAATGTGCCAGGTACACCAGAGGAAAGCTGAATAATAACATCCTATAACGTCTTTGTTTAATGTACAAGTTCTATTCTATTTTCTTACTACAGTGTCACAAGCCCGACCACCCCCAAACCAGAAAAAAGGTAAAGCCCATAATCCATTGAAAAAACTGTGTTTTCTGTTGAATGGCTTGAATAGACAGTCTTTGTGTTGTGTGTTGTTAGGCTCTCGTACACCGATCATCATTATTCCTGCTGCTACCACATCCCTCATTACTATGCTAAATGCTAAAGACCTGCTCCAGGATTTAAAGTGAGTAGTTTCATTTTATTGTAATTGTTTCTATGTTTGTATTACCAGTTTGGCTGCAAGAACAAAAATATATTTAAAAAAAAAATTTCTTCATGACTGAGGCATTGCAACCACTGACCACACAAAGTTGAACTAAAACAAGGCCTCAAAATATCGCCATCTGCTGTAGCCTTTAAAGGGGTCCTATTGTGTTTTTTTTTATATTTAGTAAGACACTAGAACATATACAGATCAGTAATTTTGTTCATTGTAAAACACAAAGTTGATCCAAAACGAGTTGAAAAAAGAAACAGCTCTACTGACTTCCTGTTCAAAACTGCAGATCTGATAAGCCCCGCCCCTTCATTTTAAAATTTAACAGTAAAAAGTAACAGATTTTAAATAACAAATTATTATTGTTGGAAAGTGAATATGGGACAGTTCTGAACCACATATGCTTCACTTTGACTTTTAATCTTTGAATATAACAAGTAAATACAACAGTGGGAGGGGATAGGTGGTAGGTGAGAACGGGGATTTCTGAGCACTTGAGCTGCAGCTGAAGAACAATACAAGATTACTCAAACATGCATGAATCAATTCAAATATAACTTTGAGTAAACTAATGATGAAGGGAGGACATTATAACAAGGTTAAAAACTTAGAAAAGTGAATTTGACATAATAGGTCTCCTTTAATGTTTTCAAAAAATAAAAGATAGCTTCATTTTTAGGCTTTATAGCTGTGTGTTTGCTTTCTAGTGAGTAATATTTATAGAACTTTTTATTCTGGATTGACACAAATTAAGGCCTTGGTCACATTTTTCCAGTACATTTTTGACCTGCCCATCACTAATTATAATGTAATAAACAAAAACTACTAAAATGTCACAGGTTTATGACGTCCGATGAAAAGAAGAAGCAGGGTATCCCTCGAGACAATGAGGTGCTGCTTCAGAGACGCAAAGATCAGATCCAGCCAGGAGGCACAACCCTGAGTGTCACTGTTCCATACAGAGTCATCGATCAGCCCCTTAAACTGGCCCCACAGGATTGGTCAGTAATATTACAACCTTCAAAAATAACTAGGCTTTGTATGAGCTCTCATGTTTGCAGCTGGTTCAGCAATGATGTTATCTAGATGGAAAAAGTGCAGTTTAAAATATAATTGTCTTAACCAGTGTTTCTTAAAGTTGGTACTTAGGACCCTCTGCAGTATATTATTATTTAACTTGTGATCTTAGAGACAAACTTATTCTTGTTTTTGTCTCCTTTTGCATTGATCACAATTTAGAACTTCCTTGTCTGTAGTATACTTGATATTAGGTCAACTTTCGAACTTGTTGTACTTGGACAGACAAATATTAACTCATGCGATACTTGATGTAAAAAAGTTTGAAAAGTACTGGTCTAAATCTGTGTGTCTTTTCAGGGATCGAGTAGTGGCTGTGTTTGTGCAGGGTCCTGCCTGGCAGTTCAAGGGCTGGCCCTGGCTGCTGCCGGACGGATCGCCTGTTGACATTTTTGCCAAAAGTATGTAACAGTTTTTTTTTTTAGAATGGAATTGATATTTAGATCTTTTGTAAATTACATTTTATAAGGCAAAACAGTTTTTGACGTGGAAATAACACATTCAAAACTGCTCTTAAAAGTTTATTTATTACTGACTTTATCACTTCATTCATAGACTTCAAAAGATGCTTTTTTTTAATTCACGTAGTCAGCAATTTTCTCCTCTGATGTAGCTCCTACACACGCCAAACTTTACAGTCTTGAACTGTCGCAGAATAATTTGTTAAAATATCTTTTCAAGCCTGATTTAAATTTGTGAATGTTATGCTAATTTGTAGTTTACTCAAAATCAAAAAAAAATATTCAAATTTGATCTTTAAAAGCATTTGAATCTAGGCCGTGATTTTGCCCTTCTGTCTTAGCGCGTGGTCTTAAGCTACGGCCACAATGACACGTACGACCTGTCTGCGAACGATTTTTTTCTAATTTCTTACGTCATTCTTGAGGCGTTGTTACGAAAAAACAGCGCTCGCAGCCCGTTCGTAAGTTCGTAGACAGGTCGATGGTCTTGTTAAAGATTTTCTACGACCAGTCTACGAACACAGAGACTAAACCCTGTACAATGTGCCTGAGCGGGAGAGTCAAAGTGGAGAGAGACGTGCTCTGGAGACTGCGCATCTCTTGAGGCGTAGTTTAGCCTGTACGAGGGATCTGTATGAAAGCCCACGGCCTGGAGCACGCGACGGAAACGCAGCTAGCTTTAAACACGGAAAGGAACGGACAAGGAGCGCACGGGGAGGACAGGACAAGGAGCGCACGGAGGGGACCGGACAAGGCGCACGGAGACAGGACGGAGCGCGCAGGCCGGACCAGAGCGGGACCAGACCCGGAGCGTGAAGGGATGAGATCGCTTGAAACACGGCCGGACCGGACCAGGAGTGCACGGAGAGGAACGGACCCGGGGCGTGCAGGAATATCGCTTGAAACACGGCCAGACGGATCAGGAGGCGCGGGGAAAACGCAACTCGCCTGGAGATGGACACAACCACGGGGAGAACAGCTGTAACAGACGTAGACATTTGGACAACTTCTGCTCGCTGGCGGTGGAATATTGTTTCTGGGAAGTGCTTCAAACTTTTTTATATGAACACAATGATGTCAGTGGATTGGTCTTCAGCATCCGTCTTCGCTTTGGGAGTTTTGGCGTCTTCGCTGCAATACGCAGGTAAGAAACAAAGCGGTTTTGATGTTTTTATGGAGGTTTGACTTTGTGAGTTTGTTGTGTTTCGAGTGAGAGAGACAAACGAGAGAAAAGATTTCAGACAAAGCCTACAGAATATAGCTATTCATATTGCTGGTGTGCAATTAGGTTATTTCTATTCCCGTACGGTTTACGAAAGGTTTAATAGCTAGAAACAACTTGATAAAGGCTTGCGTTGGACGCAGGGACATCGCGCAGCTCCCGTGCGATACAAAATATATGTAGGATTACCGTAAGACGCATTAAACAAGCTTTAAGACACACGCAAGGATGCCGTACGGCTTCATTTCCCCAAGAATGTCGTGAGTTGTTGGTGAGAGCTGAAAGTCTGCCGTAAGAAGACTGTAGGAAAACAGTTTCCACTCCACGAGCCACGTACGAACTCCAGATTTCGTACGACCATTTTATTCGTACGGGTCATTGTGACCGTAGCTTTAGTTATTTCTCTGTTGACCACTAGTGCACTCTGTCCAAGCGCTAGGCTGTCAGTCTTGAGGGTGTGAACTGTAGCAGCAGCTTCAATTTGGAAAAAAAGTGTAGTAATAGAAATCTATTTGGTGAAAGTCTAACAAATGTGTCTTTTCTTTTACATAAAGCCTATTGACGTAATATAAAAAAATAATCAGATGTGAGAGTGAACATGGGTGTGAGTATGAATGCAGCTCTCCCCACTCCAGTCACTTCTGCACTTTTTGGATCACCTTAGCCACGCTAAGGTCATAACGTGCCGCTGGACAAAGAGCCAAAATACATGCTTTTTAACCTCAATTTCACACGCGTACCCCAGTTGATGTACCATGGTGACGTTAGTTTAACATTGGACGTTGGATATTCAGCTCTGCAACTACAGCGGGAACTTCCCCTGGATGTGGCCTTGGCTGCGTGCACTTTGTGTGGGGAGCTTTTCTGTAACGTACTGCTCGGTACCCTGTCTGTGCATATGACTGAAATGCTTTGTCTGCACTCTTTATTTCTTTACTTCTTTTAAAGTAAATTTTATGCTGATTATTTATATATATATATATTTAATAATTTTGTATTGTAATTTTGATGCATATTTCCTTCCTTGTAAAGCACTTTGAATTGCTTTGTGTCTGAATTGTGCTATACAAAGAAATTTGCCTTGCCTTACCCTGCTTAGGGACCGTCAACAAATTACTCGCGTTTTATTGAAAACTTAATTTTGAAAAATATATAAACAAATAAATACAAATTATTAGTATCAGTAGAATAACTATTGTAGAAAACCTTGTATGGCTTTATAAAAATTACCCCTTTATAGAATTTGTAAAAATTAACCCTTTGCAGGGTTTTAAGTACATTTTCTTCAATAGCTTCTAAGTTAGGTGACTCAGAGGGGCCAATCCATATTATAATCGTCCTGGGTCTCAGGTGTAATGTACACCTTTTGAGTTTATAAATTGTTCCTATAAGGTTTTTTTTTGTATTTCTTAAATTTACACATTTTAAATAACTTCTTAGCCAGATTACTAAGTGGGTCCAATACATTTTTTTTGTTTTTACAATTATTAACTCTTTCAATAGATTCTAAATTATTTCACTCCCATTGTTCACTGCAATGTATTATTCTAGTTCTTGTTCACAGGCCCGCTATTATAATAAGGTAGATCCATCCAGGGAAAGTCTGCTGTAGTTGCGGAGCCGAATATCCAACGTCCAACGTTAAACTAACTTCACCACAGTGCACGCGAAACAAACGCATGAACTTGAGGTTAAAAGCATGCTTTTTGGCTCTTTGTTCAGCAGCCCATTATGAGTTTCCTTGGCTACGGTGATCCAAAAAGTGCAGAAGGGACCGGAGCTCACGCTGCACTGCACTCTCCTGGCTTTAGCTCTCTGCTCTGTCGTGGGAGAGCTGCATTCACATTTACACTGTCCATGTGCACTCTCACAGCTGCTTATTTTTTTTATTAAGTCAATTTTATTAGTCATTTAAAAAGACCACGTCCACTCTAGCCTCTGTACTGTGTGTCTTTTGTCCGTGTTCTGTTGTCCTGGCACAGAGTGTGGAAACGTAACCGCTGGCAATCTAGCCCTCCTACAGGCACAGTGCGTTCCTCAGGCCAACATCCTTGTAAAATAAAACTCAGCACAGGGCTGTTGTCCAGCCTGATTGGGTCGTTTTATGCCCCTACGATGTGCACGCGCTGTGTTCTAGAGTGTAGTAGTGGCCAACACAACAAAAACTAATGCCACTGGCAGCGCCGCATGGAAAATAAGGCTGTTAAACTTGGTTTTGACCTTGTTTTTTGCTGACCCTATTATGGTCATTTATAATCGTATCTACACACAAAATTATTTATTTCTACATGAAAACATGACATGGAGCAACTTTTATGCGAGTAAACTACAGTAGGGGTGTTCCTTTGATACTTTTAAGTGTGCATGATTTTCCAATTTTAGCTTTTTTTTTAATCTAATAATAGTTTTAGATGAATCAAGCACAAGTTTATGAGGAAATGTTTTACAATAAGTTCAAAATAACATGAAGCAAAGCAGAGTTCTAAATCACACAATGGAAAATAGGACATTTTACATTTTCTCACAATAAATGCACTTTTATGACCAAACAAACACGAATTTAGCAAAAATACTGTGTTCTAGTGTATTTCATGTCTGGAGTAAAATAAAGCCTGTTACATTAGAAGAGTTTTGGCCCAATGATGTATTAATTGGTTGCTAGGCAACCACCTGCAGTGCCTTGTCTTAATATGCTGTGAACATAGAGAATAATGAACATTTGTGGTCTTTAGTTCGAGCTTTCCATTTAAAATATGATGAGGCCAAAACGGATCCAAATGTCCAAAAATGGGACGTGACTGTGCTGGAGCTCAGCCGCCATAGGCGCCATCTGGACCGACCAGTCTTTCTGCGCTTTTGGGAAACTCTGGACAGGTACTGCTACCATCCGGACAGAACCCCACTGAATGACTGAGGCATTACACAGATGTAGGTGTCAAGAAAAATTCATATTTCTTTTCTTTTTTTGCAGATACATGGTGAAACACAAATCCCATCTCAGGTTCTGAGCCCATGAAGAGCTTTTCTTCCAACGTGATCTTGTTTGAACAAGAGGCACCGTGATCGCCCATTGTTCAAACTTCAAATGTACTGTGCAAAAATAATTTTGTTTCATGTAATTAAAATAACAAATTGTTTTATATTATACTTGTTAAAGTTACGATTAGATATGATGACAAAAAGGAGGATATTGTTTGATCTGTATGTTCTTGGGAAATGCATTTTTATTATCCTAATCTTCAGTTTGTCAGTTTGAGTTTATGTTCAGATTGTACATAGTAAAAGCAGCCAAAGCTCTTGGCTGTGGACTCTTCATACAAGTTATTTTTTTTAAAGTGGTTCCGATTTTGGTTAATGAAAGCTATTTTAGTTCATATGGCTTCAAACTATAGTCCTGTCTGCTGATCTTTTTGTTGGTTTTGCTCTAAGAAGCTCTAAAGCTCTAAAAAACATCACTAAATTTTCTAAAAATAGACAATAAATCCTCCAATAAAACCCAGTAATCTGTGTCAACAGATGGCAAATACATATGATCTGATCTGATTCTTTCCTTTATTTAGTTACATCTCAGAAATTGTGTTTTGAATAATCTTAAACATAAAATGTTTTGGTTTCAATATGAAAACAATAAAAGAGCATGCCTAATTTGGTTGTGTCCCTCACGTACAGTCAATAGTTCGTCAACAATGTGAGGTGTAAACAAAGTTACAAATACTTAGCAACTGTACATTACAATTTTCAGTAACTTTGCAGTGTAGCACATTTCTGTGAAAATACTAAAAAAAAATGATAGGCTATACATTGTCATGTTTCTGCTGCAAGGTAACAGCTCATTTCATTAGAGACTTAAAATTTAATCGCTCTTCAGCAATAATTTTAATTAGGGAATGTTTTTTGCAGTTATGAATAAATCAAGTAGACCCCCATAAAACTGTTAACCATTTAAGTGTTGCAGTAGCAAGTCATTAAGGCGCCCCTTCTCCATCTGTTTGAGGTAAGTGGACTAACTACCTTTTGAAGACAACACTCAAACCAAAGGGAATGGTCAAGTTTTTTTTACATTTTTCAAAAGTTATATACAGTATGTTCAGCAAAAAAAAGTTCTGTTTATATCAACTGCAAAGACAACTGGTGTTTGCCTCTGCTGTTTTTTAACATTGACTTTCTGATTCATATTATTTCGAAATACTTTGATGCAAACAGAACAGTCCGGGAAATGATTTTGAAATGTGGACTTTCTGTTAGACCTACCACAAACTTTCTGTTTTTGGGCAAAGGCTCTCTGTAATCATTAACAGTCCCAGATAGGACAACTTCAGCATTATTTTTCTATTGTAACTGGCTTCAAGACAAAATGGACCTAAGAGTGCTTCGTTTGTGGGCTGTGGTTCTATTTCTTTCAGCTGCTGTGAATAGTAAGTTTTTTAAGCTAACAATTATCCAAAGTAAGCTGATATTAGCTTTAAAATATCACTGCTCACTATTATTATCACTACTACTAGTAACTAGTAAGTAACTAGTATGTAACTATTAAAGAACTGTGTGGGCATTTGTAATCTTTGTCTCGGATTGTTTTTGCTAAATGTTCTCATCCTTTTTTTTTTTTTTTTTTTGCATTCCACGTACCCCTTAGATACTAGGCAACTTGACGTATCCATACTGTCATTATATGCCAGAATATTCCAAAACTTTAATATTTGCTTCATGAACATATTAAAATACTATTTAATATGACTTGCTTTTGATCTGTAAAATAGTTTTGTATATTCTGTTGTAGCTGCCAAAAGTCAAAAATGTGACCCTCCAAACATCCCACATGGATACGCTGTCCTTGAGCAAAACACAAACTCTCATGACACTCTGCTGTATTATGGCTGCGAGCAGGGTTTTGTGACAGAGGAGGGCAGCTGGTGGGCAACAGTTACCTGTCACAAAGGACAGTGGTCTTCCCTTCCAGAGTGTGTTGGTAAGTGCTGCACTTTATAAGTTAGTAAAACAAAAAAACTATATAATTTATCACTAATCATGAATAGTTGGCTATGTATAAAGTTATTTCTAAACATTTCTAAGTCTTTACCCATAATCTTCCAGTTTGGTTTCAATTGTTGGGATTATTCAATAGTACAAGGCAAAAGTTTACCTTTCCCAACTGCTTCTATTGACTTAACGTTTGAACATTTTCTGAGACATATGAGTAAGTCTGTGTACAACGTCTAATAACCGTACCGTGCCATACCAGTCTGTCAGATCACAAAGAAGTGGTTGATAGACAAACAAACCTGCACACATTAGAGATGAGTGTTGCTTTGGGTGACCTGTGGATGTGAGAATGTGATAAAACGTTAGATTGTATATGCTTATGAATGAATGTTTGTAGATTTTAGAAAGTGTTTAAAGGATGTGACCCTTAAAATAGCTTTTTGTAATTTATTTTATGGTCTTTTTGGTATATACATCTAATCAGTATTTTCATAATTTAAAACCAACCTGCTCAGAGACTTCAGGTTGAAATGAGCATTTCATGATAACCTGGCACCAGCATCTCTCCCATGACTTTTGTCTTGGATAATGTATTAGGCTTGGGAAGGTGACATCACACAGCATTAGAATGTTCAGTTGGTCCCATGTTAAACCAATGGAGATTTTAAATAGCTAAATACCGAAAATAGCGTTTATTAAATCACATTTTGACACTATTAAGTGATAGATAAATGTACCAGTGCTGACCCAGCAGCTGGTTGGGCTGCTCCATGGCTGTTTTGTTTACTTTTTTAATGTTTTGTCTAATGTATTCCTATGGAAGTTCTGCTAAACTGACAACAAACATGGCGGATTTGCCATTATTTCCATGGTAACCACAGACGCTTCCCGAGCCTAATTGTTGTGCACTCTTCCTGTACAAATAAACCCATATCATACTATACCATACCATACCATTAGCAGGTTGGGCCGGGGCAGTACTTGGTCTGTGTGTGAATGGTTGGTGGCAGTCACATGGTGCAAAATGGCATGCCTCACTTCTGTCAGTCTGCCCCAAGGCAGCTGTGGCTACAACAGTAGCTTACCACTATAGTGTGCGGAGTAAATTTGAAGGGTATATCTAAAACAGTTTTTGGTGCCAACCTGACTTTTCCCAATATTTTGTACTCTTAATTGCAGAGGAATCATCATGCTTTGATCTAGAAATCGCCAATGCAAACTTTACCAAAATCTCATTTGTGAAAAACAAAGGAAAAGAGAGGATAAGATGTAACGATGGATATAAAGACAAGAAACAAAATGCAATGGCCTATTGTGAAAATGGAAAGTGGACAAAAGTACCAGTCTGTGAAAGTGAGTATTTAACTTGTTCAATACAATCATTCAAACTAATTTATAATAAAGAGCACTGTCTGCTTTTACAGAGATAGACAGTTGGTGTGGTCCTCCTCCACAGATCCCACACGCGTTATCAAGCAGGTTTATCAGGACATGTTTCCAGAGAATACACAGGTGGAGTACGTATGTGAGACAGGATTTGAACTGACCAGAGATGATGCTAATGCCACCTGTCAATATGGCCAGTGGGAGTTTCTTCCTTCATGTAGTAAGTGAACATCAGCACACAAGCACAACCATCCCTTCTGTTAATATTTACATGAGAAATGTGACCCTTAGGAGAAAAACCGACACATCAATCAAGCAGCCAGGTTAGTGAAGTGTTGTGAATCCTTTTATTTAATGTTTAGAATGTTGTTGAATGTCATTTCTATACTACAATTAGGTCATTGGACATTAATATTATATAGGTGTTAGATTTTTGTGTTTTAAGCAACTATTTGGGTGTCTTTCAGTGGCTCCAAACCCTGCTGGATCATCAGACGACCAACAGCAACAACCTTCTTACGATTCAAGTAATGGCAACACACACTGTGCTTTTGTCCTAGCTGTAAGGATACTTGACATGAGACATCATTGTTTCTTTCTTCAAAATTAAATTCTACAGTGCACAAATTGATCTTCTGTAAAGTACACATATTGTTTCTTTGTGTTTTAACAAAATGCACCAAAATGTCTTGCACTGTGAGAGCAACACCTGTATTAAACCAGCCTTCTGGAAAGCTAAAAGGTGTTCAACATAAAGATAAGAATATAAAGGTTTAATAAGATTACACAGTTATTTAAATAATAAAAAGATATAAGAAATGTATGCAGTAATTCAAAGGGTCCAGCTGAGTCTGTGCCTGCAGTGTGACATGAAAACGACATTTAAATGTTGAACTAGTTTGTTGTTTAAAGGGGTGTGTAGTTTTGATAAAAGATCTGCTTTGGAGAATAACACACTTAAACTTCGATATATATTCATGGAGGTATGTGGTGAGGCACACCTGCTAATTGAAATAACACATGATATTCAAGGTATTTTGAGCAATAAAAGAGATAGTGAAACAAATACAGTATATAATGCCTTGATTTTTGATCAAAAAAGTTTCACAGTGCACTTATAATAATGTTCACACTGAGGGACAGATATTAAGATGTTACACCTCGAAACCTCAAGTACCCATAGTCATTTTACCTCTTGTGTGAGTCATCACATTTATTTCATTTTTTCTGCAGTCTACAATTGTAACGGCTTTCCCACTGTTGAACACGCTGTCTCCAAAGTTCATGAAACTTGGTCATATGTGACATATACTTGCAATCGTGGGTACCAACTAAACGGGAACAGCGTAGTGAGATGTCTTAACCGTAATTGACCCAAATACCCTCATGTGAAGGTATAAAGAATTTATGAGAGACTAAACATTAAATAATTGTTTAACCTATAATTTAATTTGTTTACAGTTGACTCCTGTAAACTGGACACTTCTAAACATCGTGATCTAGAAATCAAGGTGTTCTTTTGATCGATTTTGGTGCCAAAGTGAAATTGCCTTGTTTTAATCCTGACTGGTACTCTCTCGCCATGCTTATGCTGACTGCCAAGACGAAAACCATCTCTCCCTGTCTGAATGTGAGTATTTATTCTTATGCTTGTTTATTATAACACATTACATCAGCTCAACTACAACCTCAATACATCTTTCTTTTGTTCAGGTTGTACCAAGGCCTCCCATAAAATAGTAAGTAACCATTTGAATACTTTTAGCATTGCTTTACTTTTTCAGTGATCAGTGTGTTGTTGAACAAAAGAAACCCTATTGCTTTAGTCTTATGTATTTTTGAACAGATGCATGGGATGTGAATTCTATTTTGTTTTCAGAACTTTTGTGACTATCGCGATTTGTCTATGAATTAGTCACTTGAAGAAGCCACAGGTGTTCGTCACTGACTGAAAACAGGATTCTCAAGTTCTATAGTCTCAATAAAAAGATCAGAGAAGATTGTCGTCTCATTTTTGTGACAAAAACACTGAAAGACCTTCATGTTCTTTATCAATCCTAGTACAGACTAGTGCACCTTTTCCATGCAATATTTTACACTCAATTCTCTCAGATTAAGATGGATGTAAAAAGAATGAAAGTATAATTCTGAGTAGATTTTAAGTTGTAGGCTAAATTTAAAACAATGTAATTTTTAAAATTTTTCTTTCATGCTTGTTGTGTGGACAACCTTTGGAGTCCCCCTGCAGAGCCTCTGAGGCCCCTCACTTTCACAACACAGTTAGACTAGGTATTCAGGACCAGCCTGTGGCATAAACAATTATCCAAATATTTTGGGGGACACCACACTGCCATTAGCATAATTAAAAGAAACTGTCCAAAACAATGTACAAGTTTGTCTTTGCAACAGAAAATATGGTGGAAATCGAATCATATTATTTAATATATTAAAGCACATGTATCAAACACAAGGCCCAGGGGCCAGATACCGCCCTCCACATCCTTTTATGCGGCTCTCAAGGTCTTATAAGTTTTACTTTATTCTTATATTAGTGCTAGGAGTAATCTGGGTGTCTTACTTTAATGCAATGATTTTTCTGAAACTTAAAGAGCAATTAATTGTTCAGACTAATGCAGATGTATATTCAGTAATTGCCACTTCAATAAATACACAAAAATCAGATACATAGACTATTATTAGTAGTATATCAACGATTAAGATTAATTTTAGCTATAACCAGCCCTTCTATAGGACAACCATGATGCCAACGTGGCCCTTTGTCAAAATGAGTTCAACACCCCTGTATTAAAGTAAACAATGGAAGTTTTCAGGTCAAAACTGAGAGTGGGGCTCCCTCTAGGGGCTACAATAAACCACATGTCGTGACAACTCCTTGTATGTCTATGTGCTGACAACACGCTAGTCACTGAACCACCTTCAATACAGAAGGTTATTCTGATCACAAACAGCTGCTGCAGGCGGCTGTGTGTTTGACCAATCACACTGGGGTACCTACGGTGGTACCGTAGTGCGAAAACACAAACACAAATAAAAAAAAAACGCACAAAATTTAAAATCCACAAAAGCTAATTAAACAAGCAGATCATGAAAAGGGTAAAGATCTGCTTTACTGGGCCAAATACCCATTGTGTAAAGGTAGGTTGAAAAAAAACTTCTTTTCAACGTAAATTTTGGACGTCCATTCTTGGTCAGCTAAAGGTGTATACTGTTACACCAGATAACATTGTTTTTATGAGGTCCTCTGGACGTCCAAAATAACTGATAGATTAATTGATAAGATAATAATTGTTAGCTGCAGCCCTTATCTAAAAAGCCAAAGGCACTTGCATGATCTGAAAAAAAAAAAAAAAAAAAATTCAAGCCAAGCTACATCTTCTTGGACTAAACACCGTTCTGTGCAATTGGATTGCGGATTTCCTTACAAACCTCACACAAAGTGTCAGAGTGGGCAAGCACACATCCTCCACCATTGCCATCAACACCGGGGCGCCCCAAGGGTGTGTGCTGAGCCCCCTCCTCTATACTCTGTTCACACACGACTGTTTTGCTTCGTCCTCGTCCAATCTCATTGTCAAATTTGCGGGCGACACCACAGTGCTCGGACTAATTACCAACAACAATGAAGTGGACTACAGGAGTGAGGTGCAACATCTGCTGTCGTGGTGCCACAACAATAACTTGGTCCAGAACACTAACAAGACCAAGGAGATAATTGTGGACTTCTGCAAGAATATACAACTAAATCATCAGCCTCTTTCTATTGGCGCTGAAGTGGTAGAGAGGGTGACTAGCTTTAAATTCTTAGGGGTGACTGTCACGGAGGACCTGTCCTGGGGTCTTCACACTGCCTTGCCGCCGAGCCAGGCCCAACAACGCCTCTACTACCTGAGGAAACTGAAAAGTGCTAACATCTCCAGACCTATGATGATGAACTTCTACAATTGTGCCATCAGTAGTGTTCTTACATATGGATTCTTAGTGTGGTATTTCAACTGCACAAAGGCTGACCAGCAAGCACTCCAACGGGTAGTGAAAACAGCGGGCAAAATTAGTGGGACCACTCTCCCTGAGATAAGTGCCGTCTTTGCATTGCTGCATTAAAACATCAAACTACACATCTCACTGTATGCCCTGCTCTTCTGCTCACCTGTTCTCTGTCTCTGTGCTGTCAAAGTTGTGATGTGTCATTATTGTGCCAATGTTTACATAGTGGTTATTTCATTTGTGTTTTTGATATTGTGTTTGTGTTTTTGCACTTGTGTTTGTGTTGTTGAATTTGCGTTTGTGTTTTGCCCTTCAGGGCCACCGTACCTTATACTTTCAGGCCCTTATGTCCTCCAGACACTAAAATGCACAAAATATATTCTAATGTTCTAGGAGAACTTTTTGAAACAATTTGCTGGAGATCTTGAGGTAGTCTGCCTCTGAAAAGAAAACACACAATCATATTCATGTATCAGTATCACATAGTGGGCCACAAACCAAATGCCAACAGTAGACTTTGTACATGTTGCATCTCCACTGATTTTTCTGTCTGTACAGCAGTGTTGAGTAACAAAATTACAAAAGCAACATGTTACTGTAATATATTCCCCCTTTCAGTTGTAACTAAGTAGAGTAACTCATTACTTATAAAATGTTGACAATATACTGTATTACTACTTACAATCTGAGTAACTCAAGTTACTTTCATATAAATGAATTGTTTTTATATTCTCTTAAAAACGACACTTCAGGACCAAAACACAATTAAAATACTGTCTGTGACTTAAAGGTGAATAAAGAAAATGTGTTGTCACATCACATTTACATAAATGAACAGTAATCAAGTGTAAATGTAACAGGTACAATATCTTAACAAATGTGTGATTAACTCAAAGTAACTCACAGTAGTGTAATTTTTGAGACAGTAATATTGTAATACAAATGTATTACATTTTTCTCCCTGTAAACTAGTAATATATAATGTATTACAATTTTACAGTAACTTACCCAACACTGCAGTACAGGGATGACAACAATACATTTAAAGTCAAAGGAAAGTTTGACACCAGGTTAAAACTTTGTGTTTTTTTAGTTTTTAGGCAGGATAGCCTACTAAATAAATGTGTAATAAAAATCACCATAGATAGTTAAAACTGTCTCCGTCTCCCTCACACGAGTAGTATTCACTTACATTTACTTGAGTAACTTTTTTAAGAATTTGTTTGTTTTTTTAATTCAGAACACTTTTTTCTCTCACTTGAGTATCATTAATATTGGCGTAGCAGGCTAACAGTTGTGAGTAAATATTTTTCGTGGTAGCCAGTAAAACTGACCCAGTTAGAATAAAGATAAAATGACCTTTGCAAGTTATCGATTGGATGGTTATAAAATCAACACCCAAAAGGCCAAAAATCTGTTTCAAAAGCAGCAATGAAGCAGACTGTGACTCTTCTGCTGTTTCTCTGGCGCTTTGTGGACTTGACATTAACACTAAACGGTAGGAACACTTGAATCCATTCACGTCTTCAAAGCAGTTATAACGTGTTGAATGTGTCTGACAATGGGCTGGTGTTGTCTTACAGAGTGTTCAGAGCTGCCTGCTGTCCAGAATGCCTTTGTGTTGGATCAATACAAACAAGATGAATACCAAAAGGGACATGTGATATATTTCTGCTGTGATCCTGGCTACACAACAGGTCTCAACACGACCTACATGTGCACAGAACGAGGCTGGACAGAGATGACCTTTGGCCCGTGTGTTGGTGAGATGTCGTTCATGTCATAAACAGAAGTAGGCCGACTCATTTATCTAAAATACAATTAAAACAGAAAATTAAAAGTTTTGCTTCGTGATTATAAATTAACACATCACTAGGAAGTTGCCTAGCGACCATGTTGTACACTGATTCAAAACTGCTCTGAGTGAACAGTTTTAATTTGACAAATAAAAATAGAACAACACACATATTTTGTTAAATGTATTTTGACCAGACACATGAATTCCAGCAACATTTTTGAATATTGTCAGATATTGTCTATTATATTTTTACTTGTTTTACATTATGAAACACAAGATATATATACTTTTTACATAGAAAGGGAAAAAAAGAAAGAAAATTGTTTCGGACATTCCAAAATGACAACATTTTTTATTAAATCTATAATTTCTATTCATTCAATCTGTAAGACACACCTGGCAGTATTTTAAAGGTGCACTGTGGAACTTTCTGAAGGTGAAAAGTCAACTGCATAATTCAGCAGACAGACAGTTAAAGACGTACTTTGGTACTTTTAGATTTAGTAAAAGACAGACGACCAGTGAGCTCATTTGTTTCATTGCGTCACACAAAGAAACAAATTAGATTTGAGATGTGGCAGAATGAATGGTGACCAGACACACTTTTGTAAAGAATTGCAGAAATGTGCCGGATACCAGGCAAATAAAATGTGTTTCACACAAGAAAATAAAAGTTTACTAATCTCTCTAGTGTGAGGTCATCAGTTTAACTCAGCTGTACTTCCCATTGTTTTCAACATGTTAGATTTTATTCAAAAACTTGTTCTTAATTCATTAAAAAAAGATTGGATTTTTATTCATTTTTCATTCATTCATTTTCTACCGCTTAATCCCGTCAGGGGTCGCGGGTGACTGGAGCCTATCCCAGTGACTTTGGGCCTTAGGCGGGGAACACCCTGGACAGTGGCCAACTTGCCGCAGGGTTAGACAGACAACCATTCACTCTCTCATTCACTCACTAAGGGAAATTTACAGTGGTGCCCAATTAACCTAAACATGCATGTTTTTTGGAGGTGGGAGGAAACCGGAGTACCCGGAGAAAACCCACGGTGACACGGGGAGAACATGCAAACTCCGCCCAGAGAGATCGTGAGATGTTGATCTGGTCCGACCCGGGAGTCGAACCCACGACCTCCTTATTGGGAAGCCAGAGCTCTAACCACTCTGCTACCGTGCACCCCTATTGGATTTTTATATGTTTTTAAATTCTTAATAAATGTAAAATTAGAAATGTATTAAAACTTGTCAAACGCACTTTGAAGTGCAGCAACATGTTATAATAATGGTGTAATTAATATTTATGAATGCTTTATTTCATGGAGTACTCTGCATTACTGCATTGATAGTATTACTGCAAATAGTAATCATGATGTGAGATCATAGAATCATGATGAATGAGTCTTTTATGCTTCATTCAAATTGTGTTGAGTGTGATTTTAAATTGGTCGAATGAAGTCATGTATGAAATAATCATTGTGATTACAGATAAATCATGGTTCATGAAGAGACAGTACATCTGCTCTTGGACAGTGACAGCTCTGTCTATTTTACCCGGTCCCTTTCTCCTTCAATGGCTTTGGCAGTTTCTCTGAACTCTTGCCTCAAACAAAAGTGTTAAATTATAATGTAATATTAGATGAATGTTGCGATACATGATACATTTGACTTTTTAAATTAACTGTACTTCCATCGTCTTTTTGGATTTGAAATATAAATTAATATTTCTGACTAAAATGACATTGTTGTCACAGAGGCAGACAGCTTCCCTGTGCTTCTGGGCTGCACTCCACCTCACCACTGACAAACGGATACCTTCTCCGAAATTCCACTTTAGTCTACAGCAGTGGTCAGAAAGCTGAATACCGATGTGGTCAATCCTTCATGATGAGAGGAGGGTTTTTTAAAACCTGCACCAATGGACAATGGACAGGAGACATCCAGTGCCACTGTAAGTTAATACTTAAGACATGTGTATATCAATCTGTTTACTCTGTATAATCAAGTCTTTATTTCAAGGAAGGAAACAACATTGCAGAGAATTGATTTGCTTTTGTGCTGTACTAATAAGTAAAGTTTGTAAACGGTACAGAGTGGACTCTCTTGGGGATGAGGCCAGAGTTCAGCATTTTGCCTCACAATCAACATACACACAGACCATTATGACCGAACCAAATCACAGACATATTGTGTACGTTCAGTCCATACAACAGCTGCAAAGGGACATGTGGTTGCATGGCTGCTGGAATCTCACATTGTGAATAGAGTATATTTGGAATATTTCAAAAACAAGATACTTTGGACTGTCTGCACACAAAAAATATTTGATCATAAGACATGCATGGTGGTCAAGTGTTTGACTAGTCATAAAATAAATAACCAAATACATTTACACCAAAGATAGTTTTTTTTTTTAAGTTTGTTTAATTTTTCTTGTCAACAGCATTAGCATTAGCATTGTATCAAGTGCAAAAGTCTGAATGATAAACTTAATTTTTATGTTGTCCTTGGTCCTCATAATTGTTTAAATGAAAAATAATAGACACCTTTGCTTTAAGCTGCCGGAGCACTTCTTTTTTTGAGTTTTTAAATGTAACTTAAAGGTGGGGTAGCTGATTTTTACACTGCAAAAAAAAACCTTAAGTTTTAAATCTGACTACTTCTTCCCATAAATCCTTCGACACATGGTTAATACCAACATTCATTTAGTTGCAGTTTATAAACGTCTTTTTACAAACAACAAAGTGAAACTGAAGTGGACCACCCAAGCTCAGCCAATCAGAGAGCTGCATTCAGCTCCTAATAAGAACTAAAATTCTTTATTTTTCAGTTCAGACAGTATTTAGAAGTCTAATTTTTTCACAAAGTGCTGTATTTACTAAATATTTTTTAGTGGAAAGCACAAAGTTTACTAATTCACAACTAAAAAGGTTAGCTACCCCACCTTCAACTATCTGACTTGCCATCATGTGACTTTCATATGTTCATACTCTGTAATTCATACGTTTATTTGGTCTTTTACAAGGCTCTTTCACACACAATGTAAGAATACTTTTTTTAGTTGTCAGATGCACAGCATCGACTTAGACAGATCATTTTGTCGTGTACATCTGAAGGCCTGATTACAGATTAGGAAATATGCAGCTATGTCCTGGTAATTTTGTGATTTCCAGTACTTCCAAAAGAGTGACTTTTAAGTAAGCTTTTTACACTCCACAGAAAAAATATAAACATTTATAACAAAACCTTGAGTATACAGTACATGTGGATAAATTCATTATCAAATTAATTTAATTTAGTTGCAGTCGTACTTTGTTACATTTAATTTCATAGGAGCTGAAGTGACTATAGCCTATTGTACAATATGTTTTTCTTTTTTTACTTAACAACAGTTAAGTGTACCTAAAACAGCCTGATACAAACTGAAATCCAAAACCTATTTTTTAATATTTTTATGTTTGTAAATCCCATTGCCTTTTGTTCACTGATGCATGTATGTCTACAAAAGCAACAATCATATCTACACAAACAGAAAAAACAACAGTGGTACGCCGACAAATTAACATAAAACACTTAGCACTACATTGTATTAGTTGCAGATACAGATGCTGATAAACTATCTGTCTGTTCTGCAGCCCTTTCATGCTCTGATCCACAAATTGCCAATGCAAACTATTCCAAAATCACTTTTGTAAACCACAACCAAAAACTGCGGATAAGATGTAACCATGGATATGAAGACAAGAAACAAAATGCTCTAGCTCTTTGTCAACATGGAAACTGGGTGAGATTACCAGTCTGTGAAAGTGAGTATTTAACTTGTTCAATACAATCATTCAACTAATTTATACTAAAGAGCACTGTTTGCTTTTACAGAGATAGACAGTTGGTGTGGTCCTCCTCCACAGATCCCAAACGCTATTATCAAGCAGGTTTATCAGGACATGTTTCCAGAGAATACACAGGTGGAGTACGTTTGTGAGACAGGATTTGAACTGACCAACAATGATGTAATGCCACCTGTCTATATGGACAGTGGGAGTTTCTTCCTTCATGTAGTAAGTGAACATCAGCACACAAGCACAACCATACCCTCTGTTAATATTTACATGAGAAATGTGACCCTTTAGGAGAAAAAATCAAGTCAAGCAGCCAGCATCATTTAATGTTTAGAATGTTGTTGAATGTTGTTGTTGTCATTTATATGCTGCAATTAGGTCATTGGACATTAATATTATATAGGTGTTAGATTTTTTTTTTATGTTAAGCAACTATTTGGGTGTCTTTCAGTGGCTCCAAACCCTGCTGGATCATCAGATGACCAACACCAACAACATTTATACAGTTCAAGTAATGGCAACACACATTGTGTTATTGTCCTAGCTGTAAGGGTACTTGACATGAGATCATTGTTTCTTTCTTCAAAATTCAATTCTACAGTGCACAAATTGATCTTCTGTAAAGTACACATATTGTTTCTTTGTGTTTCTAACAAAATGCACCAAAATGTCCTGCACTGTGAGAGCAACACCTGCCTTAAACCTGCCTTCTAGAAAGCTAAAAGGTGTTCAACATAAAGATAAGAATATAAACATTTACACAGTTATTTAAATAATAAAAAGATATAAGAAATGTAATGCAGTAATTCGACATAATCAAATGTTGAACTACAGTTTGTTGTTGAAAGGTATAAGGAGTTTTGGTAAAGATCTGCTTTGGAGAATAACACACTTAATATATTCATGGAGAATAAAAAGAGATAGTGAAACTAATTCGACATACAGTATATAATGCCTTGATTTTCAATCAGAAAAGTTACACAGTGCACTTATAATAATGTTCACACTGTGGACAGATATTAAGATGTTACACCTCGAAACCTCAAGTACCCATAGTCATTTTACCTCTTGTGTGAGTCATCACATTTATTTCATTTTTTCTGCAGTCTACAATTGTAACGGCTTTCCCACTGTTGAACACGCTGTCTTCAAAGTTCATGAAGCTTGGACACATGTGACATATACTTGCAATCGTGGGTACCAACTAAACGGGAACAGCGTAGTGAGATGTCTTGACCGTAAATGGACCCAAATACCCTCATGTGAAGGTATAAAGAATTAATGAGAGACTAAACATTATATACTTGTTTAACCTATAATTTAATTTGTTTACAGCTGACTCCTGTAAACTGGACACTTCTAAACATCGTGATCTAGAAAATCAAGGTGTTCTTTTGATCAATTTTGGTACCAAAGTGAAATTGCCTTGTTTTAATCCTGACTGGTACGCCCTCGATTTGCTTATGCTGACTGCCAAGACGAAAACCATCTCTCCCTGTCTGAATGTGAGTATTTATTCTTATGCTTGTTTATTATAACACATTACATCAGCTCAGCCACAACCTCAATAAATCTTTTTTTGTTCAGGTTGTACCAAGGCCTCCCATAAATAGTAAGTATCCATTTGAATACTTTTAGCATTGCTTTACTTTTTCAGTGATCAGTGTGTTGTTGAACAAAAGAAACCCTATTGCTTTAGTCTTATGTATTTTTGAACAGATGCATGGGATGTGAATTCTATTTTGTTTTCAGAACTTTTGTGACTATCACCATATGTCTATGAATTAGTCACTTGAAGAAGCCACAGGTGTCCGGTCACTGACTGAAAACAGGATTCTCAAGTTCTATAGTCTCAATAAAAAGATCAGAAAAGATTGTCGTCTCATTTGTGACAAAAACATTGAAAGACCTTTATGTTCTTTATCAATCCTAGTACAGACTAGTGCGACCTTTTCCAATATTTGACACTCAATTCTCTCAGATTAAGATGGATGTAAAAAGAATAAAAGTATCAACTTTGAGTAGATTTTAAATTGTAGGCTAAATTAAAAACAATGTAATTTTTAAAATTGTTCTTTCATGCTTGTTGTGTGGACAATCTTTGGAGTCCCCCTGCAGAACCTCTGAGGCCCCTCACTTTCACAACACTTAAGTTTTTTTCTTTAATATATATTTGAATCGAACAAAAAATCAAACAAAACAAAATACAATAATAACAATAATGTCATAAAACAGACAGACAAACAACATAATAAGGACAACAGGGGGGGGGGGGGGGGGGGGGGGTACCACTGCTTGAAATACATAGATACATGCATTCATTTTGTAAATGGGATTGTAATCTTTCTCTATAATAGAGCTGAGTATCCATTAAAGGGGCACTGTGTAAAAAAAAAAAAAAATACAAATAAAGTGATCCAACTTTTGAACACCGGGGGGAGCATTTCCAGTGCATTTTGCCTAACTACCATGCTGACATCCAGCGTCAATATTCACATTCTGGCTCGTAATAAAACATTTAAAATTAGTATAAATGTATCACAATTGATGTGGATTGGTTAACAGTGCTTTCTTAAGTATTCATGTTGTAAAGAATACATATGATTTAAATGTTTGTGGACTATAAGTGATAATTAAAATTCCCCTCAACCTTACACAGTGCCCCTTTAAATAATGAATTAGCTAACTAATCAATCAATTAGTAAATTAATCAGTTATAGTACTTAACCAATTATAGTACATTTTTCCCCAATTTAATAAATTTTGTTCTGGGTTTACTACAAATGTATTAGTTAAATATTTTAGTTATTGTGTTGCACATGTTATCATCTAAAACACACAGCTCTTTATAGATAATTCATATATATTCACATGTTTACAAACATAGTTCCATAGACACCATTTAAGCACTTAGTTTTACGTTTTTGAGAGACAACATTTTATTTCGTGAAGGCTTTTCGAATCAAGTCCATTAGATCTTAATGATTATACTTTTTTTCTTGCAAAAAGGATGCAGCATGCTCCATTACAATCAAGTCCATATACTCCTTAACCCAGTTACCGCTTGCAAAACAGTTTGGTTTTCTGATTTTCCAGTTCATTAAAATAATGCGCTTCACTGAAAGAAACCTAAATGTATCAAATACTGTAACTTGTTTTTCTTGATGTCCTCTATTTTATTCCCCTATATTTCTGTGGTGTCAGGGGATTAAATTGACATTGAACAACTTACACATGTAGTCTTTCACATAATTCCACATTTTTTTTAACTTCTGGACAGACCCACAACAGATGCAACAGGGTGCCAGACATGCCACATCCATGCCAGCATAGGTTTGATAGTGTTGGGTTAATTTTCATTCATTTATGTAGTGTGACATAAGATCTATGTAAAATTTTAAATTGAATCATCTTGTACCTTACACATTTTGAGGAATAATGTGATAGTTTAAGATATTATTGTTGGTTTTGTATCTCTTTCCATTGGTCTAGAGTCTGACTATTACAGTCAAAAGGTGAGACATAACATTTTATAACATTTCGATATTGTCCTTCTACCATTAATTATTTCCCTTAATTTTGTGTCAGAGGCATCATCAGTACCAGCTAATGAATATCTCTGTAAAATGGTTTTTAGTTGTAAGTACTGGAAAACACTCATACTAGCTGACTTTATGTTTTAAAGGGGACCTATTATGTCAAATTCACTTTTTTAAGTTTTTAACCTTGTTACAATGGCCTCACTTCACGATTAGTTTACTCAAAGTTATATTTGAATTCATTCATTCATGTTTGAGCAATCTTGTGTTATTCAGCTGCTGCTCAAGTGCTCAGAAATCCCCGTTCTCACCTACCACCTATCCCCTCCCACTTTCCTGTATTTATTTGGTATATTTCAAAAGATTAATATCAAAGTGAAGCTTATATGGGTCAATACCAGGGGTCTCAAACTCAAATGGAGCTGGGGCCGAAATGATCGGAGGCAAATGGGTCGAGGGCCGCATTTAAAATTTTGGCCTGACTTTGATATTTTCAATATAAATAAAATTATTACGTTGTACCTCCAATATAGAGCCTACACTATAATAACAGTATTATTTTTGCCTATATAATGCATTTTACAATACTCTCTCCTATGTAGGCCTAATGAAAAAAAGTAAATAAAAGTGTTTAACCAGGGTCACACTGTCCTCACCAGGAAATTTTGACCAAATTGCAGGCTATTTACTGTATTCTGGAGCATTTTAGAGGTTTTCAAGTCACATTTCAACAGTAAAAGGCCTTTATATTTCCATAGGTTTATTTTCCAGTCTGGTGTGTGTGTCTGCTCTTGCAAGATGTCCTGACAAAAGTGAGCTTTTACACAGACTGCGAGGCTGGTGCGGGTCGAGACACGTGCGGGTTTCTTGCTAAGTGCCTGTTACACCAGATGCTGCCAACTGCGGTCCGGTTTCGTCCAAAGCCACGTGGAGTCACGTAGATTCCCGCGAGAATGCTCGTATAATGAATTGAAAGCCGCACCAGACCGCTGCAGTCTCCGGGAAAAATAGACTTCATGCGGATTCTTTCTGCAGAGTCGCGCGACTCTCGCACTCGCAGTCGGACATGTCGGAGCACGGTGTAAATCAACGCATTGGTTTTAAGCACTTTCTAAGTTCTGCGTGACTCGCATCCAAGTTGCACTTAGTGTAAATCCACTGTTATATGGTGCGGGCCGCATTCAATGTTAATTTGAAATCATCCCGGGGGCCGCAAAAAATCCTCTCAGGGGCCGCATTTGGCCCCCGGGCCGCGAGTCTGAGACACCTGGTCAATACTGTCCCAAATTCACTTTCCAACAACAATTTTTTTTTTTTTTTTTTTTTTAATTGTTGTTTTTTACAGTTACGTTTTAAAGTGAAGAGGCGGGGCTTATCGGTTCTGCAGTTTTGAACAGGAAGTCAGTAGAGCTGTTCCTATTTTTAAGTTGTTTTAGATCAACTTTGTGTTTTACAATGAACAAAAGGTAAATTACTGATCTATGCATGTTTTAGATTCTTACTAAATATATAAAAAAAAAAAACACAATAGGACACCTTCAATTCCTGAAATGGTATTAACTCTCCAGCCCTTGCTATTTGGCCCAAACGAGGGATATCGGGTCAATACCAGTGCCTAATACTACCTAGTACTCGTAAAATTGCTCCCGATACCAGGCACCGATACCACTTAGCTTCGTGCGGAGTATTCTTTACTTGCAGCCCGTCAGCTACAGCAGTGAGCTCTGCATTAAACAGCATATTATCTCAAGTGAGCCTAAAGTCAACTCTCAAACAGACTAAATCACCTAATATCAGATGTGACACATGAAGAAAGAAAACATTTATAACTTCTAAATGTTGTCAGTTACAAATATCTCCCCAGTGTGTCGTAGGCTGATGATATGTGGCGACTAACGTATAGCTGGGGCTTCTATACTTACGCATGCATTGTGACTTGTGCAATTGAGAAAACAAATCTAGCGACTGAACAGTGCACAATGTAAGCTTTCAAAAGAGGTATAGCACAGTGCTTCCAAATAAATAAGAATATTTTATTCTAACTGACAGTTTGCCGGAAAACCCAACAAAAATGCAACTGTATAAGGAAAGGAAGACAAAGACAGATTATTAAGTTACAATATACTTGCAAGGAGAACAAACAGAGATAGACCCAGTTACATCGCTGAGTACATTCACTCGGTGCGCTCTGGTCTCTCTGGCGTTTGCAAGTTCCTTTTATTTAGTTTTCACACCCTAGTTACATGGACACTACTCTACCCTCAAATGGAAGGAGGAAACACAACACAACACATCACATGGCAGAGCAGTGGAAAAATACAACAATCACTCATCATGTTCATATTGGACACAATCAAAGATGCAGCTGCAGAAGTATCACTTTTGTCTCTCCCTGCCTGCGCAAACAGGCAGATAAGATGAGAACAAACTCCACAGTCTGTAACTTCAAAGCACAAAGTTAATACAGTTCAACATGAATAAAGGACACTTTGTAAGATAAAATAATTGAAGATAATAGAATATGTACATTTTTCTAACACTAACGCATTTTGCAGAGATTTACAACTGTCTAACAAATAATAATCTTTAGTGTGCAACTAGTAGGCTGCAAGGCATGCTTTTATAAAAGTCTTATCCAGGGCTTTTAAGGTTTTCTGCTTAAAGGACAAGCATTTACAAAGTGGTGATTTCTGTTAATAACTAGAGCCATTTCCTTTCTTTATTACAGCAAAAATGACTTAAAGCAAAATTATTTTAGCTGCCCTCCATCTGTTAAAAGTATTGAAATGGAGAATGTTGTGATGTTCCCTCAATATAACCAATAATGAGAGTTACAAAAGCTTCAGGACCTCTAAGAAAAATAATGCCTGGTATCGGTACTCGATACCAGAGAGAGGTTAGAGATACATTTTTACTTTTATCTTTAACAATTTCTACTTTCACAACACTTAAGTTAGACTAGGTATTCAGGACCAGCCTGTGGCATAAACAATTATCCAAATATTTTGGGGGTCACCACACTGTCATTAGCATGATTAAAAGAAACTGTCCAAAACAATGTACAAGTTTGTCTTTGCAACAGAAAATATGGTGGAAATCGAATCAATTTATTTAATATATAAGCACATGTATCAAACACAAGGCTCAGGGGCCAGATGCGGCCCTCCACATCATTTTATGCGGCCCTCAAGGTAAAGTTTTACTTTATTCTTATATTAGTGCTAGGAGTAATCTGGGTGTTTTAAATTAATGCTTGATTTAATTGTTTTTTTCAGACTAATGCATATTCAGTAATTGTCACTTCAATAAATACACAAAAATCAGATACAGAGACTATTATTAATAGTATATCAACAAATAAGGTTAATTTTAGCTACAACCAGCCCTTCTATAGGACAACCATGATGCCAACGTGGCCCTTTGTCAAAATGAGTTAAACACCCCTGTATTAAAGTAAACAATGAAATCAGATATTAAACCATTTTAGTACAAACTAGGAAATATGGAAGTTTTCAGGTCAAAACTGAGAGTGGGGCTCCCTTTGGGGCTACAATGTCCCACATGTCGTGACAACTCCTTGTATGTCTATGTGGTGACAACAGGCTGGTCACTGAACCACCTTCAATACAGAAGGTTATTCTGATAAGAACAGCTGCTGCAGGCGGCTGTGTGTTTGACCAATCACACTGCGGTACCTACGGTGGCCTGAAGGGCAAAACACAAATGCAAAAACACAAACCCAAATTCAAAAACATGCACAAAAATTGTAAATCCACAAAAGCTAATTAAACAAAGCAGATCATGAAAAGGGTAAAGATCTGCTTTACTGGGCCAAATACCCATTGTGTAATGTTAGGTTGAAAAAAACTTTTCAACATAATTTTTGGACGTCCAATCTTAGTCAGCTAAAGGTGCAGACTGTTACACCAGATGACATCGTTTTTACGAGGTCTTCTGGACGTCCAAAATAACTGATAGATTAATCAATAAGATAATAATCAATAGCTGCAGCCCTAATCCCATCTAAAAAGCCCAAGGCACTTGCAAGTAGATTTGGCCCAGGAAAGTATCTCTACCCTTTTCATAATCTGCTTTGTTTAATTAGCATTTGTCTTTTTCAAATTTTTGTGCTTGAATTTGCGTTTGTGTTTTTGCATTTGCTTTTGTGTTGTCAAATTTGCTTGTGTGTTTTGCTCTTCAGGGCCACCGTACCTTTCAGGCCCTTATGTCCTCCAGACGCTGAAATACAGTACAGACCAAAAGTTTGGACACACCTTTTCATTTAAAGACTTTTTTATTTTATTTTCATGACTATGAACATTGTAGATTTACACTGAAGGCATCCAAACTATGAAATAACACATGTGGAAGTATAATACATAGCCAAAAAGTGTGAATCAACTGAAAATATGTCATATTTCTAGGTTCTTCAAAGAAGTCACCTTTTGCTTTATTACTGCTTTGCACACTCTTGGCATTCTCTTGATGAGCTTCAAGAGTTAGTCACCTGAAATGCTCTTCCAACAGTCTTGAAGGAGTTCCCAGAGATGCTCCTTGAAGCATCTCTGGGAACTCCTTCACACTGCGGTCCAGCTCACCCCAAAACCATCTGGATTGGGTTCAGGTCTGGTGACTGTGGAGGCCAGCTCATCTGGCGCAACACCCATCACTCTCCTTCCTGGTAATTCATGTTTATATCTTCAGTGTGAATCTACAATGTTCACAGTCATGAAAATAAAAAAGACTCTTTGAATGAGAAAGTGTGTCCAAACTTTTGGTCTGTACTGTACACAAAATAATGTTGTAGGAGAACTTTTTAAAACAATGTGCTGGAGACCCTGAGGTAGTCTGCCTCTGAAAAGAAAACACATAATAATATTCATGTGTAGTGTTTTTATTATTACTGCATTATCTTGATACCGGCCTTAAGAGACGGCACCAACATTATGTAGTTTAAAGGTTTATCTGACCACTGTAAGGTGAAACACAGAACAGTGAGTACAGATAAAGCTTCATAATTTGATAAATAGAATCATAATAGAAATTGATTATTCGGGGCACCATTCACCATAGTGAGAAAGAGTTGATTCTAATACCAAATAATTTAATTAATTAACAATTTATTGATTAATTAATTAATTAATTAGTCTAATCTGAAGGTTGTAAGATCTTTACACATTCCCATTGACTCCATTCTGAAAATTAATCATGCACTTTACCAAAACAAGTTGTGGTTTATATATTATTTATTGACCAGAAAATGACATACAGTGTTTAAATAAAGTATGCAGATGAGTTTCCTAAAATGCACAATAAGAGTCTAGACTGTTTATCTAAACCTATTTGCATTAACTGTGTCTATACCAGCCAAATGTGACAGTTTTAGTTCATACGACCAGTCAGATGTCCTTCTTTGTCTCTGTGGAGGTCGCGCTGTGAGAAGGTGGCTTCTCTCTCTGCTGCAGCACATGGTAGCTGGGGTCGACTGAGCTGTTGGCTGGGCTGCATCGGGCACGTCGTGGCTTGGTAGACCGTGGTTGAAGTTGCAGAAGATGTCCGTTTGCGTTGGTTCTGCCTTAAGCAATGTTCACATCCAAGAAATATGAAGAGAGATAGAGTTTAGGGCGTTAGCCCAGAAAGTCTTTGTCTCTCCATCTCTGAGTTGAGGCTGCCCTGAAAACTCCAAAAAAGTTCCTCAAAAGAGCAGTTTTGGCTTTCTGGATTTTTGTCTATCTTTGCGTGTGTGGCCAAGCGGGTAGTTACATTTAGCAGAAATAAAAATAGCAGTTGAATAATAGTTTAACTTTAGCTGTAAAGGAAATAAAAATAAAGAAAAACCAACAACGCCACCGGGATAACCCGGAAAATAAAATAACTATAACTAAAAGACAACAAAGGTTCGTATTGATTGTGACAGAGGCATAATTTCAATTTAGAAAAAGATAACAATTTATTTGTACATTCTTTCTCATGAAACCTTGCTTTGTTTATACCATTTATTTCAGTCCATGTATTGTCCATTTCTTTCTCCTTCATTGATCACGACGTTATCCAGGTGACGAGGACCAGCCGCTGCCATCCACCCACAGGCAGCAGCGGTTCGTCATATTGCTAAACAGTTCCATATCAAAACAAGACCAGTGCTTGGCATAAGAACATGGCAATGGCAAGGACAAAAAGGCAAGACAGCAGCAGGCAGACGACATCACATCTGTAAAATACATTTTAAGTTGGTTAGAGCCTACTCTAGCCGCTATCTTAGCCACTGCATTTAGTTTGTCAACATACCGCTTTAGCGCAGGGTAACGTGGACAGCTGCAACAATTAAAAGAATCAAATAAGATTGTTGTCTCATTTCTGTGATTACAAAAAAAAGCTTGCACTAACTTTATTTTTTGTTTTATTGTTCTCAATGTGAAACTTATCCTGTAGTTTACTCACATAACTGTAAAGAAAAAAATTTATAAAAATGTTCATATTGTTTTTAATATAGGGTTTTCTGTGTAAAAAAAAAAGGAAATGGCCAAAATTGCACATATTGTTTAAATGTACTGATAAATTTTGTTTACATATTAGATATACATTTTTATTTTATATTTTTTTAATATGTTACTTAGATCTTGACAGAAAATTTGCATATCAAAATTTGTCACAAATAGTCCAAGGAGTGTGGCTAGAGGAATTTTACTTTTCTGCTGGATCTGATTTTGACAAAACCACCAATTTAACCCCCTAAATCTCAGACATAAAAACAAACAAACAAACAAAACACAAAAATGTAATTTTAAATTCAACTCTGATATTATTTAGTATAGCAACATCAGCTGTGACAAGCCTGACAAATTCATAAATTTTCCTGAAATCAGTAACTTTTCCATAGAATTTGTATAGACAAAAGAATGAGGAGTTATGATTTATTATTAGTGCCATAACAGGCAAACCATTGGAGACACAAAACTCATCTTGGTTTTAGCTTGAAGCTAAAACATTGGAGAAGTTTTCTATATACATAGGAAACAGGGGAAATAGTAAGATGATGATGTCAGACATCATCTCACATCTACTTTGACAATGTTCAGTTCTAGGCTCATATCTGTGCATATGACTGAAGACGTTTTATCTGCACTCTTTATTTCTTTTAAAGTAAAATTTATGATGATTATGTTTATAATAATGTAGTTTTGTGATGTGCTTTAATGTATCTCTTCCTTTGAATTAATTTGTGTACAAATTGTGCAACCCAAATAAACTTGCGTTGCCTTTATGAAAAACATGCTTAATAATTACTCCAAAATGAATAAATAACACAGAAAAGGCTTCAAAGTCAGTTTTGTTTTGAGTTGGTTACACTCTGCACAGAAGAGGCTGAGTCCAGACCGAGCAGCGTGCCCAGGTACGACTGCTCTCGATGGTCTAACATCTGATCAGGTCTCACCGGGTGGACCACATTAGTGGGTTGGGGATTCAGTGTGTACTTTTCCAAAAAGGCCAGTTCTGTTGTGGATGGATAGTTGGATTGTTCTTGAGCTTGCTCCACGCCTGCCATCGGGACAGCCCCTAGAGTGACCGGCACACGTACGCAGGCAGGAGACGGGCTGCTCTCAGTTGTGGATTTGGCTTTGTTGAAGACTTAGTGGTTTCGTCATAAGAATCAGGGGGCAGTTTTTCTTGGCTGAGTGTGGCCACAGGCTGCACAGTGTAGCGGATGTTGTGGACATGGTCCACGTGGTACTTGAGTTTATCTTTCCGTTTGAAAGCGGCGCTGCAGTGAGGGCAGTTATAGGGTCGTTCTTCTGAGTGAATGACCATGTGCTTTGTCAGTGTCTTCTTAATCCTGAACGACTGGTGGCACTCCGGACATTTGTGTGGCTTCTCCCCTTTGACATAAATCAAGCAATTACTAAAAAGCAGATGTGCAGAATTTCTTGCTATATTTGCCATATCCAGTAAAAAACTCAACACAATGGTTGGAAAGAAAGGTTAAAATAACAAAACAAAACAAAAAATCATCATCATTTACCTGAATGTGTTCTGAAATGGCTTTCCAAACTGGACTTTCCTTTAAATTCCTTCTTGCAGACTTCACATTGATGGACTGCCGTTTTATATCTATCAGCCACAAAAGGCAACAGGTCAAAATGTTTAAAACATTCGGTATTTAATCTGTAAAAGTGTCACTTTCAGTACATGAAGAATCTAGTGTCTTTTTTATCAGAAGCAAGTAACGTCTACAAAAACAAAAGCAAGGCTAGTATCCACACATACTTCTGCCAAACCTTCTGTCCCAAGTGCACAGTTTTATAGTGAACAGTCAAATGATCGTGCCGCCTGAAGCACTTTCCACACTCTCACACTGATGAGCTTTTTCACCTGGAAAAATTAAAAGTTATAGTTAATCGGTTGACACTTCAGTTGCAAGCGGAGGGTCAACAGTGTGGTACCAGAGTGTATCTTTTGATGTTTGCTCAGATGGTCATGGCGAATGAAGGCTTTCCCACACTGAATACACTCGTAGCGCTTGTCGTTGTGGTGAACTCGCAGGTGTAGCCTAAACAAACAAGTAATTTCATTAAATTGCAGAAATTTTTTCTAAATTTTAAATTATCTTTATACACTGTAGATTAGATTCATGTAATTTTTAAATTTCATGTGATAATTTCAGATGAAGAACAAAGGTTTTCCTCTTAACAAGTGAGTGCTGCTTTTATTATTCAAGCTAGTTTTGGATAAATAATGGCAAAAGTATTAGATTCTTTCAGCTAATTTTTAAACAGATAGCTTGTAAGAATGGTATGCTTTCATGTTGCCTCATCAGCCGTAGAAATTAAAAACATCATAATTGAAAAACGTATCTCAACCTTCTGACTGAGTGGCACAATTACTAAAACAACTGATAAACTCTTGCTTTATTGACACACGTTTACATATGTAGAACTTGTTTTGCTCATACTAACTTTATGTCACAAAATGGAAATGAGTGTTGTTGTTTCGACTGTGCAGATCTTCGTAAGCTTGTTTGTTAAAAGAAATTGAAAATAAGGACACTTCACTTACATCACAACATGTAATTTCCTCCTCAAACAAACAGAACAAAGAACAGAGAGGTAATAAGTTCAACTGTGTGTGATCCCACAGTGTGTATCACTAAGAATCCTTCACTCTACTATTATTAGCCTCATTTTCTCTTGATGTCAGATACTAAATATTTTGTAGAGTTGCAGAGGTTACATTTGTTATCAGAGTGTAGTATTTCGCATTTTAGTTGTCTTTTGAGCTCAGTTCTTTTTGTCACTCACTGCTAAAGTTTTGAATATTGTCACATGCATAACCTCTATGTGTTGATATGGGATAATGTCATCAGTCAAATTTAAAGGAACTGTATCTAAGATTTTGGTTTGAGATTTCATAAATATGACATATGTGTCGTGTTCAAATGTAAATTTACTTTTACTGAAAATACTGCAAATTTGAGTTGTTCTTAATTAAACAAGGTTACAATTAGTGGTTTGGTTCAGAAGAGAATTTTCCAATCAGAAAGCAGAATGAGCCTCACATGACTCTTGTTTAGGTTGAGTCAGAAACATGTTTGAGTTTGAACGGATGTTGCACTATGACACAGACACAACGATCTGTTATAGGCTCATCCACACAGTTCTCATTAAGCTGAGACAAACAATGTGTAGAAATCTTTTTCTTGGGAACAAACCATAACAGAAAGTCAAAGTCTGAGAAAATGACCATGATGATCATGTTACGGTCTATAAATCACACTAAACCTTGTTCCTGATTGGTCAGCAGCTTCTAATATTAAATATATGGACCATGTGTGAGTTCAAATGTATGGCGCTCACATTGTTATCTATGGAGCGCCATTGTACTCAAAAAATAAATATTTATCTCGTAGATAAATATTTATTTTTGTGAGTACAATGGAGCAAATGTGATTGTAATACCCTTTTAAAACCACTAGTTGTGCATACTATAAACTTAAGTTCCACAAAACAGTAAAACAGATTTCTGTGTCTGCTTTTCTTCTTACTAGGGGAAGCAGACAAACTACTTACTTAAGTTGTTTGTTCTGTTATTTGTGTTTATTTCTGAACATTTTGATGTCACACACTGACACACTGTAGGAACTCCCATGCCGGAAGCTTTGGCCACAGATACTACAGAGGTGCGGCTTTTCCCCGCTGTGGATTCTCATGTGCTCTCTCAAAGTGGTCCTAAAAACAGAGCTAAATATTATTCAGAACTATACAAAATTTCTTTATATGAGATGCTTTGGATATTGTGTAATATTCTTGTTTGTAAATGTGGAGATATGTGGGGTTATGAGTGCTGATCTTGTGCCCACTTATAAAAATTGATAACGTATACACTAAATAAAACATATTCTTCACTGAATTACTAATTGTATTAAGGAATAGAACATATTTTGGCACAAATAAAAAATGTCTAATTACTATCAGTGATGTACTAGCATGTCTGCATCCTGAGCCATCAGGTAAAAACTTTACTTTTTTGTCTAATATTATTTGCACCCACTAGCTGGAGTTCTGACTCAGCTCCAGACATGGGAAACACATGACGCCAAGAAGGCATCATGTATCCTTTAGTTTGCTAGTAAATTGTGTATTTGGTGTTTAATCCTCTGGTAACCTCGGGACCTTTTGAGCAACTTTTTTTTTCAAACTTCTAGATCTCAGACAATCGTCCACAGATTTATGAATCGAGTCACATTTTAAAATGCCACAATTTTTTCAAGAGTTAAACAAAAGGGTACGTTCGTCACCTCTTTAAACAACCATAAAATCCAAAACTCAGATCTCTTCGTCTACTTCTCCTCTGCTCTTTTGTATCTGTGATGTATAATTTTTATTTTACAAGGACTTTTTGTCTCAAAAGTACACACTAAGTGAACTATACAAAAAAATAAAAATGACATATTTCCAAAATTAAAATAGTGAAGTGGGAGTGTACTTTTCTGTACAAATAGCCCTTTAATTTAAAAACTATGCATCATAGATATAAATTTACACATGTATGAGCAGAGGAGAAGTAGACAAAGAGATCTGAGTTTTGAAAGTACGAAAAATTATGAATCTATGTGAATTTTATGGCCGTTAAAAATGGGGACCACGAACGTACCCTTTTTTCCAGCTTACCAGAGGGTTAAATAAAATAAAACTGCTGCAGACAGTCACATGCTGGACTGCGCTGATTACAGTGTGTAAGAATACAATCACCTGCTGCAGATATCTAGAGCTCTGTTCTGACCAATCACAATGCTCCTTCTTATTCTTTGACTAACTCTCACCAAGGGTCACAATGGCATCATGGTTGTCATCACAGGGACGGTTATAACTATGAAACTGTAATAAAATAATACTCCCTCAAGTTATTGAAGTTACAAAAAATGCAAACATATGCATAAGTCTACACATTAAAATGCTTTTTCATGTTTAAATAATTTTATTAGGTTAATACACCCACATAATTACTCCTTCTAGCTCAGAACTTTTTTAGGGAAACTAAGGAACACATTTTCATGAAACATTTCTCACTGCCAGAGTAAGCTGCTGACAACTTGTGTAATTATGTGTCTCACAATGTTGCTTTTTGTGAGTGAAATTTACAGTGATGTTCTGAAAATAAGACTTATGAGAAACGTACCGCTCCCTCACAGACTTTCCACAGACAAAGCAGGTCCACTTCCTTTTGCCACCGTGTGTACACTCGATGTGCCTCCTTTTGTTTCCAGAGTCATTAAATTGACGCCCGCATATTTCACAGGGGAAGGGACCTGAGAAGAACAGAAATACACTTAAAATAATAGAAGAAATTACTCTTCAAATGATATGTTAGTTTACCTAAATGTGATTTTTCTTGGTGCTTTAACCTGGCAAATCTAGACTTGAAGTACTGGTCACAGAAGGAGCATTTGAAAGGCAGTTCTTGAGAGTGTAAAATCATGTGCTCTTGAAGATGCGGCCTGCGTGTGAACGTTTTTTGACAAATCTGTGCACACATTTAAAAACATTTTAAGAATTCACTGCTCATTAGAGCTGCTTGACAAACAAACAAAGAAATCACAATTATTTCAGCCAAATCATAGTTATTTTGAGCAATTGTTTTTACATTGTGAAATGTCTCATCTAATAATTGTAATGTTTCATGATAAAATTAGACTGTACTCCAGGTTTTAGATTTAATCTACAAACCTGTGTTTTTTTTACACTGATACTATTTCTTGTGCTTGATTGGCCTTGTAATTACTATAAAGAGTAGTTTGTGTCTCCGTAGAAAAGACATTTTTTAATAAATTTGTGCATGCATCACATTGTTCTTACAGCACACACTTCCAGCCTTCACTCCTCTTCTTACTCTTGTTCTCTTGGATATGATCAGGATGAAACCTAAAAAAACATATAAATATATTAATATATAATAAATAAATAATTATCAATATCACAAAAATATACTTCAGACATATAGTGACGGGTAAATAGCGGATCATCCTTTTATGATGGCATATTACGGTAGTCTTATATTGTGTTAAGTAGTCATGCAGCTACATTCTGGAGGAGACAGGTATGATATATTTGATTTGAAGTTTCTTTTGTTACCCGGATGTGTTTTGCCAGAGTCTTTTTGCTGGCATGGAGNAGTGCCACTGTAAGTTAATACTTAAAGACATGTGTATATCAATCTGTTTTACTGTATAATCAAGTCTTTATTTCAAAGAAGGAAAAACATTGCAGAGAATTCATTTGCTTTTGTGCTGTACTAATAAGTAAAGTTTGTAAACGTACAGAGTGGACTCTCTTGGGGATGAGGCCAGAGTTCAGCATTTTGCCTCACAGTCAACATACACACAGACCATTATGACCGAACCAAATCACAGCCATTATTGTGTAGGTTCAGTCCATACAACAGCTGAAAACGGACATGTGGTTGCATGGCTGCTGGAATCTTACATTGTGAATAGAGTACATTCGGAATATTTCAAAAACAAGATACGTTTTCCGCCAGTAAAAAAAAAAGACCCACAAAAAGTCAAAATGTTGAGTTTTAAAACTCAGAATTTCGAGTTTTGGTGTGGAGGCCTATAAGCAGGAAACACCGTTATAACGCTACTACACAATGATGTTAATTAGAAGTTTAAAGATGGCTTTACAACTAATGAAATGCTGCTTTTACTGGAGCATTCACTTAGAACAAACGTAAGCAACGCACTTTAGAACTAATTTTAAGCGTCTCTATTAGCTTAAAAATAAAACAGATTAGGTTGAAGTGAAGCGTATTGAGCAACAGCTTCCCGATGGTTATCTGCCCGTTACAGCCGTGGCTTAATTCATTCTGCTTATGCTGGTTATCTGTGCAAACGCTGCTCTAACCATTGCGGCCTGCTACAGTCTCGTGATCAGTTGTTCGGGACTCTAATTAGTAATTAGTTGCAGTGGCTAATTGGAGTGGAGGGTGCATGTGCAACACTGACCAGCGCCATGAGTGCGCCATGAGTGCGCCATGAGTGCGCCATGAGTGCGCCATGAGTGCGCCATGAGTGCGCCATGAGTGCGCCATGAGCGCGCGATCCATAGTCCTGGTTCAGACCTGGTTCAGAGGGTAAAACGAGCGAGCGTTTACCGCTGGTCAGCGTCCCACACATGCACCCTCCGCTGCGTGCATGTGCCAGTACCGCAACTTAGAGTCCTGAACAGCTGATCACGAGACTGTAACAGGCCTCCACACCAAAACTAGACATTCTGAGTTTTAAACTTGAAATTCTGAGTTTGAAACTCAAAATTCTGACTTTTTGTGGGTCTTTTTTTTTTCACTGGCGGAAACGGGCTTCCATATAGTGTTTGACTAGTCATTAAATAAACAACAACAAATAAATTTACACCAAAGATAGGGTTTTTTTATTTATTGGTATTTGGAATTTCAAGTCAAATAGGAAAATAGAAAATTAAATACGATTTCTTTCGTTTTTTGTTTGTAAACAACAAATCAAATATTGAATACGGGGCATTTTTCTTTTTTCATGGCAAAAGTTTAAAAAGAAATATGAAAATCTATTGTATTTTCATTATCTAATCTGTAATAAAAGATTACAAAAGCAAACGTAACATCACTTTTGAAGAAATGGAAAAAACAATCTGTTTTTGGTTCTTGTCGCGTTTGTTTTTATATATTTTATTACAGATTAGATAATGAAAAATACAATAGATTTTCATATTTCTTTTAAAATTTTTGCCATGAAAAATTAAAAATGCCCCGTATTTCAATATTTGATTTGTTGTTTATAAACAAAAAACAAAAAAGAATCGTAATTTGATTTTCTATTTTCCTATTTGACTTGAAACTCCAAATACCAATTAATACACGGACCCAATGCCTTTTTACAGTTTGTTTAATTTTTCTTGTCAAAGGCATTAGCATTAGCATTGCATCAAGTCTGAATGATAAACTTCATTTCATGTTGTCCTTGGCCCTCATAAATGTTTCAATGAAAAAGAATAGACACCTTTGCTTTAAGCTGCCGGAGCACTTCTTTTTTTGAGTTTTTAAATGTAACTTAAAGGTGGGTAGCTGATTTTTACACTGCAAACAAAACTTTAGGTTTTAATCTGACTACTTTTTCCCATAAATCCTTCGACACACGGTTAATACCAACATGTATTCATTTTAGTTGCAGTTTATAAACGTCTTTTTACAAACAATAAAGTGAAACTGAAGTGGACCACACAAGCTCAGCCAATCAGAGAGCTGCATTCAGCTCCTAATAAGAACTAAAATTCTTTATTTTTCAGTTTTTGTTTTTTTTTTCAGTTTTTTTTCAGACAGTACTCAGAAGTCTCATTTTTTCACAAAGTGCTGTATTTACGATATAATTTTTCGTGGAAAGCACAAAGTTTACTAATTCACAACTAAAAAGGTTAGCTACCCCACCTTTAACTATCTGACTTGCCTTCATGTGACTTTCATATGTTCATACTCTGTAATTCATAAGTTTATTTGGTCTTTTACAAAGCCCTTTTTCACACACAATGTAAGAATACTTTTTTAGTTGTCAGATGCACAGCAGCGACTTAGACAGATAATATTGTCGTTACATCTGAAGTCCTGATTACAGTTTAGGAAATATGCAGCTATGTCCTGGTATTTTTGTGATTTCCAGTACTTCCAAAAGAGTGACTTTTAAGTAAGCTTTTTACACTCCACAGAAAAAATATAAACATTTATAACAAAACCTTGAGTATACAGTACACGTGGATAAATTCATCATCAAATTAATTTAATTTAGTTGCAGTCTTACTTTGTTACATTTAATTTCATAGGAGCTGAAGTGACTATAGCCTATTGTACGATATGTTTTCCTTTTTTTTATTTAACAACAGTTAAGTGTACCTAAAACAGCCTGATACAAACTGAAATCCAAAACATATTTTTCAATATTTCTATGTTTGTAAATCCCATTGCCTTTTGTTCACTGATGCATGTATGTCTACATAAGCAACAATCATTACCTACACAAACAGAAAAAAACAACAGTGGTAAAACACTTAGCACTACATTGTATTAGTTGCAGACACAGATGTTGATAAACTATCTGTCTGTTCTGCAGCCCTTTCATGCTCGATCCACAAATTGCCAATGCACACTATTCTAAAATCACGTTTGTAAACCACAACCAAAAACTGCGGATAAGATGTAACTATGGATATGAAGACAAGAAACAAATGCTATAGCTCTTTGTCAACATGGAAACTGGTGAGATTACCAGTCTGTGAAAGTGAGTATTTAACTTGTTCAATACAATCATTCAAACTAATTTATAATAAAGAGCACGTTTGCTTTTACAGAGATAGACAGTTGGTGTGGTCCTCCTCCACAGATCCCACACACTGTTATCAAGCAGGTTTATCAGGACATGTTTCCAGAGAATACACAGGTGGAGTACGTTGTGAGACAGGATTTGAACTGACCAACAATGATGTTAATGCCACCTGTCTATATGGCCAGTGGGAGTTTCTTCCTTCATGTAGTAAGTGAACATCAGCACACAAGCACATCCATACCCTCTGTTAATATTTACATGAGAAATGTGACCCTTTAGGAGAAAAACCGACACATCAAGTCAAGCAGCCAGCATCATTTAATGTTTAGAATGTTGTTGAATGTTGTTGTTGTTGTTGTCATTTCTATGCTGCAATTAGGTCATTGGACATTAATATTATATAGATGTTAGATTTTTATGTTTTAAGCAACTATTTGGGTGTCTTTCAGTGGCTCCAAACCCTGCTGGATCATCAGACGACCAACACCAACAACCTTCTTACGATTCAAGTAATGGCAACACACATTGTGCTATTGTCCTAGCTGTAAGGATACTTGACATGAGACATCATTGTTTCTTTCTTCAAAATTAAATTCTACAGTGCACAAATTGGTCTTCTGCAAAGTACACATATTGTTTCTTTGTGTTTCTAACAAAATGCACCAAAATGTCCTGCACTGTTAAACCTGCCTTCTGGAAAGCTAAAGGTGTTCAACATAAAGATAAGAATATAAAGGTTTAATAAGATTACACAGTTATTTAAATAATAAAAAGATATAAGAAATGTAATGCAGTAGTTCAAAGGGTCCAGCTGAGTCTGTGCCTGCAGTGTGACATGAAAAACGACATTTAAATGTTGAACTAGTTTGTTGTTGAAAGGTATAAGGAGTTTTGGTGAAAGATCTGCTTTGGAGAATAACACATTTAATATATTCATGGAGAATAAAAAGAGATGGTGAAACTAATTCTACATACAGTATATAATGCCTTGATTTCGATCAGAAAAGTTACACAGTGCACTTATAATAATGTTCACACTGAGGGACAGATATTAAGATGTTACACCTCGAAACCTCAAGTACCCATAGTCATTTTACCTCTTTTGTGAGTCATTACATTTATTTCATTATTTCTGCAGTCTTACTTTGTAACGGCATTCCCACTGTTGAACACGCTGTCTACAAAGTTCATGATAGTCGGTCACATGTGACATATACTTGCAATCGTGGGTACCAACTAAACGGAACAGCGTAGTGAGATGTCTTACCATGAATGGACCCAAATACCCTCATGTGAAGGTATAAGAATTTATGAGAGACTAAGCATTAAATAATTGTTTAACCTATAATTGAATTTGTTTACAGTTGACTCCTGTAAACTGGACACTTCTAAACATCGTAATCTAGAAAATCAAGGTGTTCTTTTGATCGATTTTGGTGCCAAAGTGAAATTGCCTTGTTTTAATCCTGACTGGTACTTCTCTCGCTATGCTTATGCTGACTGCCAAGACGAAAACCATCTCTCCCTGTCTGAATGTAAGTATTTATTCTTATGCTTGTTTATTATAACACATTACATCAGCTCAACTACAACCTCAATACATCTTTCTTTTGTTCAGGTTGTACCAAGGCCTCCCATAAAATAGTAAGTAACCATTTGAATACTTTTAGCATTGGCTTTACTTTTTCAGTGATCAGTGTGTTGTTGAACAAAAGAAACCCTATTGCTTTAGTCTTATGTATTTTTGAACAGATGCATGGGATGTGAATTCTATTTTGTTTTCAGAACTTTTGTGACTAGCGCCATTTGTCTATGAATTAGTCACTTGAAGAAGCCACAGGTGTTCGCTCACTGACTGAAAACAGGATTCTCAATTTCTATAGTCTCAATAAAAAGATTAGAGAAGATTGTCGTCTCATTTTTGTGACAAAAACACTGAAAGACCTTCATGTTCTTTATCAATCCTAGTACACACTAGGTTGACCTTTTCCATACAATACTTTACACCATTCTCTCAGATTAAGATGGATGTAAAAAGAACAAAATTATCATCTCTGAGTAGTTTTTAAGTTGTAGGCTAAATTAAACAATGTAATTTTTAAAATTTTTCTTTCATGCTTGTTGTGTGGACAACCTTTGGAGTCCCCCTGCAGAGCCTCTGAGGCCCTCACTTTCACAACACAGTTAGACTAGGTATTCAGGACCAGCCTGTGGCATAAAACCAATATATCCAAATATTTTTGGGACAAAATATGGTGGAAATCGAATCATATTATTTAATATATTAAAGCACATGTATCAAACACAAGGCCAGGGGCCAGATACCGCCCTCCACATCCTTTTATGCGGCTCTCAAGGTCTTATAAGTTTTACTTTATTCTTATATTAGTGCTAGGAGTAATCTGGGTGTCTTACTTTAATGCAATGATTTTTCTGAAACTTAAAGAGCAATTAATTGTTCAGACTAATGCAGATGTATATCAGTAATTGCCACTTCAATAAATACACAAAAATCAGATACATAGACTATTATTAGTAGTATATCAACGATTAAGGTTAATTTTAGCTATAACCAGCCCTTCTATAGGACAACCATGATGTCAACGTGGCCCTTTGTCAAAATGAGTTCAACACCCCTGTATTAAAGTAAACAATGGAAGTTTTCAGGTCAAAACTGAGAGTGGGGCTCCCTCTAGGGGCTACAATGTCCCACATGTCGTGACAACTCCTTGTATGTCTATGTGCTGACAACACGCTAGTCACTGAACCACCTTCAATACAGAAGGTTATTCTGATCACAAACAGCTGCTGCAGGCGGCTGTGTGTTTGACCAATCACACTGGGGTACCTACGGTGGTACCGTAGTGCGAAAACACAAACACAAATTAAAAAAAAAACGCACAAAAATTTAAAATCCACAAAAGCTAATTAAACAAAGCAGATCATGAAAAGGGTAAAGATCTGCTTTACTGGGCCAAATACCCATTGTGTAAAGGTAGGTTGAAAAAAAACTTCTTTTCAACGTAAATTTGGACGTCCATTCTTGGTCAGCTAAAGGTGTAGACTGTTACACCAGATAACATTGTTTTTATGAGGTCCTCTGGACGTCCAAAATAACTGATAGATTAATTGATAAGATAATAATTGTTAGCTGCAGCCCTTATCTAAAAAGCCAAAGGCACTTGCATGATCTGAAAAAAAATAAAAAAATAAATAAAAAATTTCAAGCCAAGCTACATCTTCTTGGACTAAACACCGTTCTGTGCAATTGGATTGCGGATTTCCTTACAAACCTCACACAAAGTGTCAGAGTGGGCAAGCACACATCCTCCACCATTGCCATCAACACCGGGGCGCCCCAAGGGTGTGTGCTGAGCCCCCTCCTCTATACTCTGTTCACACACGACTGTTTTGCTTCGTCCTCGTCCAATCTCATTGTCAAATTTGCGGGCGACACCACAGTGCTCGGACTAATTACCAACAACAATGAAGTGGACTACAGGAGTGAGGTGCAACATCTGCTGTCGTGGTGCCACAACAATAACTTGGTCCAGAACACTAACAAGACCAAGGAGATAATTGTGGACTTCTGCAAGAATATACAACTAAATCATCAGCCTCTTTCTATTGGCGCTGAAGTGGTAGAGAGGGTGACTAGCTTTAAATTCTTAGGGGTGACTGTCACGGAGGACCTGTCCTGGGGTCTTCACACTGCCTTGCCGCGAGCAAGGCCCAACAACGCCTCTACTACCTGAGGAAACTGAAAGTGCTAACATCTCCAGACCTATGATGATGAACTTCTACAATTGTGCCATCAGTAGTGTTCTTACATATGGATTCTTAGTGTGGTATTTCAACTGCACAAAGGCTGACCAGCAAGCACTCCAACGGGTAGTGAAAACAGCGGGCAAAATTAGTGGGACCACTCTCCCTGAGATAAGTGCCGTCTTTGCAACTCGCTGTTTGAAGAGAGCGCACAGCATCTTGCAGGATCGGCATCATCCAGCTCACCATCTTTTTTGCCTCCTGCCCTCAGGGAGGAGATACAGATCCATTCAGGCTAGAACAACCAGACTGGCCAACAGCCTTTATCCCCAGGCTGTGAGGCTGCTGAACAGTGTCCCCCTTTCCTCTCCGCCCCCCTCCCATGGACAATAACCACATCCATCTCTGCAATAACTATGAACTGGACTTTGCATTGCTGCATTAAAACATCAAACTACACATCTCACTGTATGCCCTGCTCTTCTGCTCACCTGTTCTCTGTCTCTGTGCTGTCAAAGTTGTGATGTGTCATTATTGTGCCAATGTTTACATAGTGGTTATTTCATTTGTGTTTTTGATATTGTGTTTGTGTTTTTGCACTTGTGTTTGTGTTGTTGAATTTGCGTTTGTGTTTTGCCCTTCAGGGCCACCGTACCTTATACTTTCAGGCCCTTATGTCCTCCAGACGCTAAAATGCACAAAATATATTCTAATGTTCTAGGAGAACTTTTTGAAACAATTTGCTGGAGATCTTGAGGTAGTCTGCCTCTGAAAAGAAAACACACAATCATATTCATGTATCAGTATCACATAGTGGGCCACAAACCAAATGCCAACAGTAGACTTTGTACATGTTGCATCTCCACTGATTTTTCTGTCTGTACAGCAGTGTTGAGTAACAAAATTACAAAAGCAACATGTTACTGTAATATATTCCCCCTTTCAGTTGTAACTAAGTAGAGTAACTCATTACTTATAAAATGTTGACAATATACTGTATTACTACTTACAATCTGAGTAACTCAAGTTACTTTCATATAAATAATAAAATTGTTTTTATATTCTATTAAAAACGACACTTCAGGACCAAAACACAATTAAAATACTGTCTGTGACTTAAAGGTGAATAAAGAAAATGTGTTGTCACATCACATTTACATAAATGAACAGTAATCAAGTGTAAATGTAACAGGTACAATATCTTAACAAATGTGTGATTAACTCAAAGTAGCTCACAGTAGTGTAATTTTTGAGACAGTAATATTGTAATACAAATGTATTACATTTTTCTCCCTGTAAACTAGTAATATATAATGTATTACAATTTTACAGTAACTTACCCAACACTGCTGTACAGGGATGACAACAATACATTTAAAGTCAAAGGAAAGTTTGACACCAGGTTAAAACTTTGTGTTTTTTTAGTTTTTAGGCAGGATAGCCTACTAAATAAATGTGTAATAAAAATCACCATAGATAGTTAAAACTGTCTCCGTCTCCCTCACACGAGTAGAATTCACTTACATTTACTTGAGTAACTTTTTTAAGAATTTGTTTGTTTTTTTTAATTCAGAACACTTTTTTCTCTCACTTGAGTATCATTAATATTGGCGTAGCAGGCTAACAGTTGTGAGTAAATATTTTTCGTGGTAGCCAGTAAAACTGACCCAGTTAGAATAAAGATAAAATGACCTTTGCAAGTTATCGATTGGATGGTTATAAAATCAACACCCAAAAGGCCAAAAATCTGTTTCAAAAGCAGCAATGAAGCAGACTGTGACTCTTCTGCTGTTTCTCTGGCGCTTTGTGGACTTGACATTAACACTAAACGGTAGGAAACACTTGAATCCATTCACGTCTTCAAAGCAGTTATAACGTGTTGAATGTGTCTGACAATGGGCTGGTGTTGTCTTACAGAGTGTTCAGAGCTGCCTGCTGTCCAGAATGCCTTTGTGTTGGATCAATACAAACAAGATGAATACCAAAAGGGACATGTGATATATTTCTGCTGTGATCCTGGCTATACAACAGGTCTCAACACGACCTACATGTGCACAGAAAGAGGCTGGACAGAGATGACTTTGGCCCGTGTGTTGGTGAGATGTCGTTCATGTCATAAACAGAAGTAGGCCGACTCATTTAGCTAAATACAATTAAACAAAAAGTTTTGCTTCCTGATTATAAATTAACACATCACCAGGAAGTTAACTAGCGACCATGTTGTACACTGATTCAAAACTGCTCTAAGTGAACAGTTTTAATTTGACAAATAAAAATATAAGAGAACACACATATTTTGTTAAATGTAGTATTTTGACCAGACACATGAATTCCAGCAACATTTTTGAAATATTGTCAGATATTGTCCATTATATTTTTACTTGTTTTACATTATGAAACACAAGATATACAGTATATATATATATTTTTTTTTACATAGAAAGGGAAAAAGAAAGAAAATTGTTTCGGACATTCCAAATGACAACATTTTTTATTAAATCTATAATTTCTATTCATTCAATCTGTAAAACACACCTGGCAGTATTTTAAAGGTGCACTGTGGAACTTTCTGGAGATGAAAAGTCAACTGTATAATTCAGCAGACAGACAGTTAAAGACGTACTTTGGTACTTTTAGATTTAGTAAAAGACAGACGACCAGTGAGCTCATTTGTTTCATTGCGTCACACAAAGAAACTAATTAGATTTGAGATGTGGCAGAATGAATGGTGACCAGACACACTTTTGTAAAGAATTGCAGAAATGTGCTGGATACCAGGCAAATAAAATGTGCTTCACACAAGAAAATAAAAGTTTACTAATCCCTCTAGTGTGAGGTCATCAGTTTAGCTCTGCTGTACTTCCTATTGCTTTCAAAATGTTAGATTTTATTCAAAAACTTGTTTCTAATAAAAAATAATAATTAAAAAAATTTGGTTTTAACTTAAATACATTTTAAATTAGAAATTGATAAAATGTATCAAATGCACTTTGAAGTGCAGCAACATGTAATAATAATGGTGCAATTAATATTTATGAATGCTTTATTTCATGGAGTACTCGCCATTACTGCATTGCTAGTATTACTGCAAACATTAATCATGATGTGAGATCATAGAATCATGATGAATGAGTCTTTTATGTTTCAATTCAAAATTGTGTTGAGTGTGACTTTAACCCTCCTACACCCCTGGGCCCATTTTTGTACCCGGACACTTTTCTTTTTTGATAACTTTGGCTGTGTTGCACCAAATCACATGAAACTTGGCCAGGTTGTGTGTTTTTTGGTGCTCTTTCAGATTCTGTGGTTATTTTTTGTGTCAAGTAATTTTTTAAGCCTGTAATTCAAATACTCACACCCGTGATCCTAGGGTACATTTTTGTCCCATTGACTTCCATTATAAACACACTTTTTCAACACAGTGGTTTTGTTTTAAAATATGATCTTAGAAATATTTTTTTTGTTTCTCACTGATGAAAGGGGTTACATTTTTAAGCTTTTTAAGGATTTTCATTTTTAGTGGGATTTTCCTATTTTCCTTGAATGCAACACAAACATGCATTTGTGCATTTGAACCTACAAATGTCTTTCCCACTTCTGCTGGATTTTTTTCTCACCTAAAATATTTTTTTTGTTTTGGGGGGATGCCTAAGTGTTGTCTGCTTGTACCTGGGCAAAATTTTTATATGGGGCCACTATATGTAGGTGTGAGAGAGCCTGAATGCAAGTGGAAGTCTAAAGTGTGAAAATCCATCACAATCAAATCCAGTCTAAATTACACCCTCAAATGTATTTTTATTTTATTCTCCTGTGGAGCCTTATTTTGACTTCCCCAGACACACAAACACACTTTTTCACTTTTCCCCTTCAAACAGAGTCAGAATTAGAGCCATCAAACACTTGTCCAGCAGATAAACCCAAACAAAAAACAAAGTACAGCTTTGTTTACACAGGTGCATTTGAACGTAAACTTCAAGAGAACGTTTTTGCCTTTTGGCTCATAGTTTTCTTTGTGACTCTCGAAATGAGTAGACATAGAGTAGAAAAGTGTTTCAGTATAAAGGTAGAGGTCAAATGTATTGATCCCTAATCATTGTGTGTATTTGAGCCATTCTTCAGAGCCACTGGGGCGTCGGTCAGGAGCTGTGAGCTGCTGCAGTACAGCTATTGAAGGGACCATCTCCACATGTTGAGCTGGGCTTAGGCAGGTTAAAAAGTCAAAATATGAAATAAAGTGAATATGTATGATTAGAGCAAAAGTAAATGAAGAGATTGATGTGAAAAAAGTTAAAGAAAAGTTTACAATATGTAAAAAGTAATGGGATGTTGTCAGATGTTATTACTTAGCCAGAGGTGGACCAAAGGTGTTTTTATGTCTAAAAAATGGACGTTATGTAAAAACTAAAAAAGTGACCAAGTCAGTTTTGGCACTATTTTAGCACACCCCCAGCCTCTATAAACCCCCCACTAAAAAAAGTAAAATGTATTCAAGTATAATGCAAAAATACCACATTTTTCATGTTTTTCAATCAAAAACATATGTATATACTTTTTCACTTACAAGGCTTTTATGGGGTTAAAATTCCAATAATTTATGCAATATTTAGTATCTATGTTTAGAGCAGGAGTAGATAAAGAGATTGATGTGAAAAATAGTTTGAGAAAAGTTCATAATATGTAAAAAGTAAAAGGGTATTGTTAGTGGTCACTGCTTTGTCATAGGCGGGTTAAAGCTGGGCCAATGGTGTTTTTAGGTCTTAAAATGGACTTTGTGCCAAAACTATAAAAGTGACCAAATCAGTTTTGGGACTATTTTAGGTCACCACCAGGGTCTATAAATCCCACACCATGAAAGAAAAAAATTCTGAAGGATTTTGAAAAAAATCCACTTTTTTCACTTTTTCAACATCAAAAATATGCAACTTTTTCATTTACAAGCAGCATTTAAAGGGTTAAATTTGTAATATTTTTTATAATACTTAATATCTATGTTTAGAGGAGAAGTAGACGAAGAGATTGATGTGAAAAAAGTTTGAGAAACGTTTTTTTTCATAAAAATAATGGGTATTAAAACGAGGGTACATTTTTGCACCCTAGGATCACAGGTGTGATTTTTTGTTAAAAATTGAAATTATGCAAAAACTATAAAAGTGACCAAATCAGTTTTGGGACTATTTTAGGGCACCACCAGCCTCTATAAATCCCACACCATGAAAGAAAAAAAAAATTAAGTATGTTTAAAAAATCTACTTTTTTCATTTTTTCCTCATCAAAAATATGCTACTTTTTCATTTACAAGCAGCATTTAAGGGGTTAAAATGTGAATAATTTATATAATATTTATTATCTATGTTTAGAGCAGAAGTAGACGAAGAGATTGATGTGAAAAAAGTTGGAGAAAAGTTTATTCACATAAAAAATAATGGGTGTTAAAAACGAGGGTACATTTTTGCACCCTAGGATCACAGGTGTGATTTTTTGTTAAAAACTGAAATTATGCCAAAACTATAAAAGTGACCAAATCAGTTTTGGGACTATTTTAGGGCACCACCAGCCTCTATAAATCCCACACCATGAAAATAAAAAAAATTGAAGTATGTTGAAAAAATCCACTTTTTTCGTTTTTTCCTGATCAAAAATATGCTACTTTCTTACATACAAACAGCATTTAAGGGGTTAAATTTTTAACAATTTATAAAAATTTTATCATCTATGTTTAGAGGAGAAGTAGACGAAGAGATTGATGTGAAAAAAGTTGGAGAAAAGTTTATTTACATAAAAAATAATGGGTGTTAAAAACGAGGGTACATTTTTGCACCCTAGGATCACAGGTGTGATTTTTTTGAAGGGGTGCACAAGGGTTAAATTGGTCGAATGAAGTCATGTATGAAATAATCATTGTGATTACAGATAAATCATGGTTCATGAAGAGACAGTACATCTGCTCTTGGACAGTGACAGCTCTGTCTATTTTACCCGGTCCCTTTCTCCTTCAATGGCTTTGGCAGTTTCTCTGAACTCTTGCCTCAAACAAAAGTGTTAAATTATAATGTAAATATTAGATGAATGTTGCGATTACATGATATATTTAAACTTTTTAAATTAACTGTACTTCCATCGTCTTTTTGGATTTGAAATATAAATGAATCTTTCTGACTAAAATGACACTGTTGTCACAGAGACAGACAGCTTCCCTGTGCTTCTGGGCTGCACTCCACCTCACCCCTGACAAACGGATACCTTCTCCGAAATTCCACTTTAGTCTACAGCAGTGGTCAGAAAGCTGAATACCGATGTGGTCAATCCTTCACGATGAGAGGAGGATTTTTTAAAACCTGCACCAATGGACAATGGACAGGAGACATCCAGTGCCACTGTAAGTTAATACTTAAAGACATGTGTATATCAATCTGTTTTACTGTGTATAATCAAGTCTTTATTTCAAAGAAGGAAACAACATTGCAGAAAATTTATTTGCTTTTGTGCTGTACTAATAAGTAAAGTTTGTAAACAGTACAGAGTGGACTCTCTTGGGGATGAGGGCAGAGTTCAGCATTTTGCCTCACAGTCAACATACACACAGACCATTATGACAGAAACCAAATCACAGACATATTGTGTAGGTTCAGTCCATACAACAGCTGAAAACGGACATGTGGTTGCATGGCTGCTGGAATCTCACATTGTGAAGCTCTGGTCTGTGTTCTGGTCTTTGCTGTAAACTCTGAAACTGTCCTACTGTCATAAATGAATTGCTTTGAAGCTTTATCACGTTACATAAATAAATTATAATCAACAACATAAAAATTAAAATTTCACGTGGTGAGGATCAATCTGCAGACATCTTGCATGAGAGCGCAACTCTCTCACACAGGTAAACACCGTATTTATAGTAATACTGCGTTGTAAGGACACAATGCAAACGGGTGGTATGCAGTGGTATAAACACGGGGCATCGCACTTCATTCACTTCATTTAGTTTAAAACGACTTCCCCTGCACACAAGCCCAGTTTACGCGTTTATCTGGCACTGCTGGCTGAGCTCCCGCCCACATCACCCGGCCGAGACAAACTTCCGGTTCACGCAAAACAAATGAAGGTAAATTAAAAAAAAAGAAACCATGCTCAGAGACAGTAATTCAAACGACATAATCAAATGTTGAACTACAGTTTGTTGTTGAAAGGTATAAGGAGTTTTGGTGAAAGATCTGCTTTGGAGAATAACACACTTAATATATTCATGGAGAATAAAAAGAGATGGTGAAACTAATTCTACATACAGTATATAATGCCTTGATTTTCGATCAGAAAAGTTACACAGTGCACTTATAATAATGTTCACACTGAGGGACAGATATTAAGATGTTACACCTCGAAACCTCAAGTACCCATAGTCATTTTACCTCTTTGTGAGTAATCACATTTATTTCATTATTTCTGCAGTCAGCAATTGTAACGGCTTTCCCACTGTTGAACACGCTGTCTACAAAGTTCATGAAACTTGGTCACATGTGACATATACTTGCAATCGTGGGTACCAACTAAACGGGAACAGCGTAGTGAGATGTCTTAACCATGAATGGACCCAAATACCCTCATGTGAAGGTATAAAGAATTTATGAGAGACTAAACATTACATAATTGTTTAACCTATAATTTAATTTGTTTACAGCTGACTCCTGTAAACTGGACACTTCTAAACATCGTAATCTGGCAAATCAAGGTGTTCTTTCGATCGATTTTGGTACCAAAGTGAAATTGCCTTGTTTTAATCCTGACTGGTACTTCTCTCGCTATGCTTATGCTGACTGCCAAGACGAAAACCATCTCTCCCTGTCTGAATGTGAGTATTTATTCTTATACTTGTTTATTATAACACATTACATCAGCTCAGCCACAACCTCAAAAAATCTTTTTTTTTTTGTTCAGGTTGTAGTAAGATGTCACATATACAAGTAAGTGTCCATTTGAATACTTTTAGCATTGCTTTACTTTTTCAGTGATCAGTGTGTTGTTGAACAAAAGAAATCCTTTAGTTTTAGTCTTATGTATTTTTGAACAGATGCATGGGATGTGAATTCTATTTTGTTTTCAGAACTTTTGTGACTATCGCCATTTGTCTATGAATTAGTCACCTGAAGAAGCCACAGGTGTTCGCTCACTGACTGAAAACAGGATTTCTCAAGTTCTATAGTCTCAATAAAAAGATTAGAGAAGATTGTCGTCTCATTTGTGACAAAAACACAAAAGACCTTCATGTTCTTTATCAATCCTAGTACACACTAGGTTGACCTTTTCCATACAATACTTTACACTCAATTCTCTCAGATTAAGATGGATGTAAAAAGAACAAAATTATCATCTCTGAGTAGTTTTTAAGTTGTAGGCTAAATTAAAAACAATGTAATTTTTCAAATTTTTCTTTCATGCTTGTTGCATGGACAACCTTTGAAGTCCCCCCTGCAGAGCCTCTGAGACCCATCTGTAACGCCCACTAGGTATCTGACAACCTGTTTAAAAGGACAAAATGGCCGGACAGACTCAATTTATAAAAAATAAAGTTTTTATTACAATAATATTTAAAGTCTTTAAAAGTCCAGTTTAAAATGAAGTAAAAAGAGCTTTTAGTTACAGAGTAATGCCTTTTCCTCAAGTTTAGCAAAAGCCCAAGGGCAGTTAAATGAGTAAGTGGATTATTTAGCTTGACATTACATGGGCAGGTAGACAGAGAGACAACAAAGAGGCAGAAAGAAGCTTCTGTGCAGTTTTTATACTGAGGGGATGATTGCAGCAGCTGCACCAAGTGATTTCCACCACACCCAAAACCACACCCACAGCAGACAAAGATCACTTTCGCTGAGTATCAATTAAATATTGAATTAGCTAACTAATCAATCAATTAGTAAATTAATCAAGTACATTATTATCATTTTTTTTTCCTATTTAATAATTTCTGTTATAGGTTTACTACATATTTATTAGTTAAATATTTTAGTTATTGTGTTCATAATTGCACATTTTATCATCATCTAAAACACACAGCTCTATATAGATAATTCATATATATTCACATGTTTACAATCATAGTTCCATAGCACTTAGTTTTACGTTTTTGAAAGACAACATTTTATTTCGTGAAAGCTTTTCAAATCAAGTTTATTAGATCTTGATGATTATACTCGTTATCTTGCAAAAAGGATGCAGCATGCTCCATTACAATCAAGTCCATATAATCCTTAACCCAGTTACCGCTTGCAAAACAGTTTGGTTTTGGTAATGTGTTGGTAATGCGCTTCACTGAAAGAAAACCTAAATGTATCAAATACTGTAACTTGTTTTTCTAGATTTCCTTTATTTTATTGCCCTATATGGGCGACACGGTGGCGCAGCGGTTAGCGCTCTGGCCTCATAGCAAGAAGTAAGTAAGTAAGTAATCTTTATTTGTATAGCGCATTTCACAGACACAGAGTCACAAAGCGCTTCACAGAGTGATGAACCCCTCCCTCCCCACCCAATGGTAGCAAGCTGCCCTGGGGCAGCTCAGCAGAGGCGATTCATCCAAACACCTGGCGCCTCAACCTCCGACTACCACCAAGTGTTCCCTAACATGCATGTTATTGGTTGGTGGGGAAACCGGAGTGCCCGGAGGAAACCACTCAGACACGGGGAGAAACAGCAGGTCTGGACAGACCCACAACAGATGCAACAGGGTGCCAGACATGCCACATCCATGCCGGCATAAGTTTGATAGTGTTGGGTTTATTTTCTTTCATTTATGTAGTGTGACATAAGATCTATGTAAAATTTTAAATTTAATCATCTTGTACCTTACGCATTTTGAGGAATAATTTGATAGTTTAAGTATAGCTGCCCATTGTTTTGTTGTTGGTTTTGTATCCAGATCTCTTTCCCATTGGTTTAGCATCTGACTATTACAGTCAAAAAAGGTTGGACATAACATTTTATAAAGTTTTGATAATTATTTCCCTTAATTTTGTGTCAGAGGCATCATCAATACCAGCTAAAGAATATCTCTGTAAAATGGATTTTAGTTGTAAGTACTGGAAAACACTCATACTAGCTGACTTTATGTTTTAAAGGGGACCTATTTTGTCAAATTCACTTTTTTTATTTGTTATGCTTGTTATAATGGCCTCCCATCACGATTAGTTTCCTCAGAGTTATATTTGAATTGATTCATTCATGTTTGAGTAATCTTGGGTTGTTATTCAGCTGCAGCTCAAGTGCTCAGAAATCCCCGTTCTCACCTACCACCTATCCCCTCCCACTTTCCTGTATTTATTTGGTATATTTCAAAAGATTATTATCAAAGTGAAGCTTATATGGGTCAATACTGTCCCAAATTCACTTTCCAACAATAAAAAAATGTTTTTAAAAGACAGTTAAAGACGTACTTTGGTACTTTAGATTTAGTAAAAGACAGACGACCAGTGAGCTCATTTGTTTCATTGCGTCACACAAAGAAACTAATTAGATTTGAGATGTGGCAGAATGAATGGTGACCAGACACACTTTTGTAAAGAATTGCAGAAATGTGCTGGATACCAGGCAAATAAAATGTGTTTCACACAAGAAAATAAAAGTTTACGAATCGTTCTAGTGTGAGGTCATCAGTTTAGCTCTGCTGTTACTTCCTATTGCTTTCAACATGTTAGATTTTATTCAAAAACTTGTTCTTAATTCATTAAAAAAAAAAAAAAAACAATTTGGTTTTAACTTAAATACATTTTAAATTAGAAATTGATAAAAATGTATCAAATGCACTTTGAAGTGCAGCAACATGTAATAATAATGGTGCAATTATAGGGACTATACTAAATTTTTTGCAACAATATAACTTAAAAACTATTTCCCCCTAGCACTGCTATCTTGTTAATGTATCTATTCAGGTGGAAATAGTCCGCAAAGTCCTACTGTCTATGTCTAATAAAATGCCGTTTGTGTCCAACTCTTTCTGTTGTTGTTTTTAGCATTGTGGCTAACTTTTGTTAGCATACAGACTCACCTCGCAGCCAACAGCTGTGAAAAAACATTAAAAACACATTATGATGAACAATTCTGAAGCTCAGAATGCATTATCTATGTGAGCAAATCATGTAGACTGAAGTAAGAAGCTTAAAATGAAATATTTCTGATTGTTTACATTTTTAAGGATGCAAAAATCAGGTACAGTCCCTTTAATATTTATGAATACTTTATTTCATGGAGTACCATGCATTACTGCATTGCTAGTATTACTGCAAACAGTAATCATGATATGAGATCATAAATCATGATGAATGAGTCTTTTATGTTTCAATTCAAAATTGTGTTGAGTGTAATTTTATTAAATTGACCTTTCGCCGAGCCCCGCCCCAAAACGGCTCTTGTCCAATCAAACATGGTAGCAACCGTTGCTATGTAAATATGGTCCGTCAAATCTTGAGCTCCAAGCAAGATGATGAAGCAATGCGCCTATGGTTTTTGTAAACTGGACCGCAGATACCCCGAAATATTGACCGGAGGAGTTGTGTTCTTTCCATTTCCAAAGCCGAAAACAACTTGAGCAGTGCCTACAATGGAATAAACAGTGCGGGCGGCTCGGGACAGCTCCTCTACCAGCTAAATATATGGAACAAATGTCTGCTCAAAGGTAAAACTAATGTTTAACTATAGCTATGGACTGACTGTGTTGTTAGATCTAGAGGCAACAACACAAACTAGACTGAAGTTATACCATGACGAGGATATAACTGCAGAAGTTACGCTCTAAGCTGCTAAGTTTAGCGAGCCTCTTAGCTTTAGCTTAGCCAACACTGGTAGGTTTAGCTCGCTAACAACCCTCGTAAATGAACAATATTCTTGCAATAGAGAAAAATACACCTTAACATATGAAAGCGAACTTACCCGGCAGTGCAAGAGCAGGACAAGGCTGTGCTTGTTGTATTTGAGGTAACGTTAAAAATCATATGTTTCTCAAGGGTTTCTCTGATTCTCCAGTAGCATTAGCCTCCATAGGAGTTATGTCCCTCCGTTGCGTATTTTAATGTTTTGAATAAATCCCTCCGCAGCATAGTGAACCCCTTTTGCCTCCATCTAGAGGATATCGCGGAAAAATTGCTTTAAAAAAGTCACTAACGTGAACAGCTGTACTTCCTTCTGTCATTGAAGTCTATGGCACGCTGTCATATTTGACGGACGTAGCAACAGTAACTAAGGGGGGCGGGGCTCGGCGAAAGGTCAATTGTGTATGAAATAACATGAAATATAATGATTACTGATAAATCTTGGTCCATGAAGCTGCTACATCGGCTCTTGGACAGTGATTTCTGACTGCTCTGTCTATTTTACCCCGGACCCTTTCTCTTTCAATGGCTTTGGCAGTTTCTCTGAACTCTTGCCTCAAACAAAAGTGTTAAATTATAATGTAAATATTAGATGAATGTTGCGATTACATAATAGATTTGAACTTTTTAAATTAACTGTACTTCCATCGTCTTTTTGGATTTGAAATATAAATGAATCTTTCTGACTAAAATGACACTGTTGTCACAGAGGCAGACAGCTTCCCTGTGCTTCTGGGCTGCACTCCAAAAAACAACAGTGGTACGCCGACAAATTAACTTAAAACACTTGGCACAACATTGTATTAGTTGCAGACACAGATGCTGATTAACTATCAGTCTGTTCTGCAGCCCTTTCATGCTCTGATCCACAAATTGCCAATGCAAACTATTCCAAAATCACATTTGTAAACCACAACCAAAAACTGCGGATAAGATGTAACTTTGGATATGAAGACAAAAAAAAAAAATGCTATAGCTCTTTGTCAACATGGAAACTGGGTGAGATTACCAGTCTGTGAAAGTGAGTATTTAACTTGTTCAATACAATCATTCAAACTAATTTATAATAAAGAGCACTGTTTGCTTTTACAGAGATAGACAGTTGGTGTGGTCCTCCTCCACAGATCCCACACACTGTTATCAAGCAGGTTTATCAGGACATGTTTCCAGAGAATACACAGGTGGAGTACGTATGTGAGACAGGATTTGAACTGACCAACAATGATGTTAATGCCACCTGTCTATATGGCCAGTGGGAGTTTCTTCCTTCATGTAGTAAGTGAACATCAGCACACAAGTAACCTATGTTAGAATTTACGTGAAAACAGAAATCAAGTCAAACTGCCACTTTCATTGACAAATTCAAATAATTTCAACCTTCTTTGTGCCGAAAGAAATAATTTGCAAGCTAGAATGCGGCGATATTGATAAAAGTGAAGATGACGCTACAGTTTGACTAATTGTCTGCAGATGGAACATTTTAAAATAAAAAAGCACATGGCTTTGTTAAAGTTATGTTTGAAAATAACATGATTGTCCTCAGCTGTTCTTCTGTAGATTTTCTTTTCTCCTCCAAACTGCTCAGACAGTGAAAGGATGCTGTTATGTCTTTGGCTGTGCGAATATTAATAAACATTATTGGCTGAAATAGCAATCAAAACTTCGTTGATTTTGTATAATATTTAGATCTACTGAAGTTGATCATACATGAGTAATTTCATAGACATGACAGTATGATATGTATTTCAGTCCTATGTGCCTCCTGTAAGAGCAACACTTTTCACTTCAGAAAACCCTTGTTTTTTGTTTACATTATAAAATGTGCAACATCTCAGAATTGTTCACCTGATTTGTTAAGTTTTAACACATACTGCAACTCACTGTTCACTGCCTGACCTTACAGTATTTATTTGTATCACAGGACCTCCTTGAAAAAGAGATGGTACGTCTCAAGGGGTAATCTATTAACAAAGAAACAAATAATAAATAAATGAATAAAAAGGATCAAAGGTGGCCCTGAGGTTTCCTGCTAAAGTTTTGCCAACTTTTAGCTGTGACATTAAAAACCTTCTGAATACATAACCTAAAAACAGACCTGAAATTGATGCTAAATTGCTTGATGTTTCAGATTTATAATTTCTTTGTGCTAACAGAAACAACTTGGCTGTCTTTCAGTTGCTTCATTCCCCACAGTATCAGACCCAGACAACAACCATCAACCTGTGTTTACCACAAGTAGTAGCAACATACACTGTGCATTTTGCCCTGTGTACTAATTCTACGCCTATCTTGAGTCAACATATTTTGATTTACTTTGCAGTCTACCATTGCAACAGCTTACCCAATGTTGACAATGCTTTTTTGAATGTTCATGAAAGTGGGATGTTTGCAATGCAATTACAAATTAAACGGAAACAGCAAAGTGAGATGTGTCAATGGCAGATGGACCAAGCTACCCACATGTGAAGGTTTAACATATTTATAAGCAAATAAACATTAAATAATTGTTAAATACTATAATGCAATATTCAACTTGAGTGCAGTTGACTTCTGTAAGCTGGACACTTCTCAACATCGTAAGCTGGAGAACATTGGTGACGTCTTTATCAAATCTGGGACCAAAGTGAGACTGTCTTGCTCTAATATTTTCTCTGCGTACGCTGTGTGCAGTGACAACCAACTGTCCCTGTCCAACTGTAAGCATCTCTACAAGTTTTTTAGAACGCATTACTACAGCTTGATTTTCACACAAGCTAGTAGGTGATCATTTGAAAAGTTTCAGCATAGATACCTTTTAATGATTGTTGTGTTGTAAAAATGTGTTGTCATATTTATCATGTTTTTAATAGAAGCATGGGTTGTAAAAATGTGTTTTGTTTTTTAGGGCATTTGCGATTACATCCAACTACAGTAGTTGATGAAGGAAGGAAGCCACTGGTGCTCTGACCGTGGACAGCAGCAACAATTAAAAGAATCATTTCTGTGATTACAAAAAAAAAAGTCTGCACTAACTTTATTTTTATTGTTACCTCAATGTGAAACTTATCCTGTAGTTTACTCACATAACTGTAAAGAAAAAAAATGAATAAAAATGTTCATATTGTTTTTAATATAGGGTTTTCTGTGTAAAAAAAAAAAGAATTTGCCAAAATTGCACATATCGTTTAAAAGGAATGATAAATTTTGTTCACATATTAGATATACATTTTTATTTTATATTTTTTTAATATGTTACTTAGATCTTGACAGAAAATTTGCATATCAAAATTTGTCACAAATAGTCCAAGGAGTGTGGCTAGAGGAATTTTACTTTTCTGCTGGATCTGATTTTGACAAAACCACCAATTTAACCCCCTAAATCTCAGACATAAAAACAAACAAACAAAACACAAAAATGTAATTTTAAATTCAACTCTGATATTATTTAGTATAGCAACATCAGCTGTGACAAGCCTGACAAATTCACAAATTCATAAATTTTCCTGAAATCAGTAACTTTTCCATAGAATTTGTATAGACAAAAGAATGAGGAGTTATGATTTATTATTAGTGCCATAACAGGCAAACCATTGGAGACACAAAACTCATCTTGGTTTTAGCTTGAAGCTAAAACATTGGAGAAGTTTTCTATATACATAGGAAACAGGGGAAATAGTAAGATGATGATGTCAGACATCATCTCACATCTACTTTGACAATGTTCAGTTCTAGGCTCATATCTGTGCATATGACTGAAGACGTTTTATCTACACTCTTTATTTCTTTTAAAGTAAAATTTATGATGATTATATTTATAATAATGTAGTTTTGTGATGTGCTTTAATGTATCTCTTCCTTTGAATTAATTTGTGTACAAATTGTGCAACCCAAAAAAAACTTGCGTTGCCTTTATGAAAAACATGCTTATTAATTACTCCAAAATGAATAAATAACACAGAAAAGGCTTCAAAGTCAGTTTTGTTTTGAGTTGGTTACACTCTGCACAGAAGAGGCTGAGTCCAGACCGAGCAGCGTGCCCAGGTACGACTGCTCTCGATGGTCTAACATCTGATCAGGTCTCACCGGGTGGACCATATTAGTGGGTTGGGGATTCAGTGTGTACTTTTCCAAAAAGGCCAGTTCTGTTGTAGATGGATAGTTGGATTGTTCTTGAGCTTGCTCCACGCCTGCCATTGGGACAGCCCCTAGAGTGACCGGCACACGTACGCAGGCAGGAGACTGGCTGCTCTCAGTTGTGGATTTGGCTTTGTTGAAGGACTTAGTGGTTTCGTCATAAGAATCAGGGGGCAGTTTTTCTTGGTTGAGTATCGCCACAGGCTGCACAGTGTAGCGGATGTTGTGGACATGGTCCACGTGGTACTTGAGTTTATCTTTCCGTTTGAAAGCGGCGCTGCAGTGAGGGCAGTTATAGGGTCGTTCTTCTGAGTGAATGACCATGTGCTTTGTCAGTGTCTTCTTAATCCTGAACGACTGGTGGCACTCCGGACATTTGTGTGGCTTCTCCCCTTTGACATAAATCAAGCAATTACTAAAAAGCAGATGTGCAGAATTTCTTGCTATATTTGCCATATCCAGTTAAAAAAAAACTCAACACAATGGTTGGAAAGAAAGGTTAAAATAACAAAACAAAAAAAATCATCATCATTTACCTGAATGTGTTCTGAAATGGCTTTCCAAACTGGACTTTCCTTTAAATTCCTTCTTGCAGACTTCACATTGATGGACTGCCGTTTTATATCTATCAGCCACAAAAGGCAACAGGTCAAAATGTTTAAAAGTTACGGTATTTAATCTGTAAAAGTGTCACTTTCAGTACATGAAGAATCTAGTGTCTTTTTTATCAGAAGCAAGTAACGTCTACAAAAACAAAAGCAAGGCTAGTATCCACACATACTTCTGCCAAACCTTCTGTCCCAAGTGCACAGTTTTATAGTGAACAGTCAAATGATCGTGCCGCCTGAAGCACTTTCCACACTCTTCACACTGATGAGCTTTTTCACCTGGAAAAATTAAAAGTTATAGTTAATCGGTTGACACTTCAGTTGCAAGCGGAGGGTCAACAGTGTGGTACCAGAGTGTATCTTTTGATGCTTGCTCAGATGGTCATGGCGAATGAAGGCTTTCCCACACTGAATACACTCGTAGCGCTTGTCGTTGTGGTGAACTCGCAGGTGTAGCCTAAACAAACAAGTAATTTCATTAAATTGCAGAAATATTTTCTAAATTTTAAATTATCTTTATACACTGTAGATTAGATTCATGTAATTTTTAAATTTCATGTGATAATTTCAGATGAAGAACAAAGGTTTTCCTCTTAACAAGTGAGTGCTGCTTTTATTATTTCAAGCTAGTTTTGGATAAATAATGGCAAAAGTATTAGATTCTTTCAGCTAATTTTTAAACAGATAGCTTGTAAGAATGGTATGCTTTCATGTTGCCTCATCAGCCGTAGAAATTAAAAACATCATAATTGAAAAATGTATCTCAACCTTCTGACTGAGTGGCACAATTACTTAAACAACTGATAAACTCTTTGCTTTATTGACACACGTTTACATATGTAGAACTTGTTTTGCTCATACTAACTTTATGTCACAAAATGGAAATGAGTGTTGTTGTTTCGACTGTGCAGATCTTTGTAAGCTTGTTTGTTAAAAGAAATTGAAAATAAGGACACTTCACTTACATCACAACATGTAATTTCCTCCTCAAACAAACAGAACAAAGAACAGAGAGGTAATAAGTTCAACTGTGTGTGATCCCACAGTGTGTATCACTAAGAATCCTTCACTCTACTATTATTAGCCTCATTTTCTCTTGATGTCAGATACTAAATATTTTGTAGAGTTGCAGAGGTTACATTTGTTATCAGAGTGTAGTATTTCGCATTTTAGTTGTCTTTTGAGCTCAGTTCTTTTTGTCACTCACTGCTAAAGTTTTGAATATTGTCACATGCATAACCTCTATGTGTTGATATGGGATAATGTCATCAGTCAAATTTAAAGGAACTGTATCTAAGATTTTGGTTTGAGATTTCATAAATATGACCTATATGTGTCGTGTTCAAATGTAAATTTACTTTTACTGAAAAATACTGCAAATTTGAGTTGTTCTTAATTAAACAAGGTTACAATTAGTGGTTTGGTTCAGAAGAGAATTTTCCAATCAGAAAGCAGAATGAGCCTCACATGACTCTTGTTTAGGTTGAGTCAGAAACATGTTTGAGTTTGAACGGATGTTGCACTATGACACAGACACAACGATCTGTTATAGGCTCATCCACACAGTTCTCATTAAGCTGAGACAAACAATGTGTAGAAATCTTTTTCTTGGGAACAAACCATAACAGAAAGTCAAAGTCTGAGAAAATGACCATGATGATCATGTTACGGTCTATAAATCACACTAAACCTTGTTCCTGATTGGTCAGCAGCTTCTAATATTAAATATATGGACCATGTGTGAGTTCAAATGTATGGCGCTCCATTGTACTCACAAAAAATAAATAGTTATCTATGGAGCGCCATTGTACTCACAAAAAATAAATATTTATCTCGTAGATAAATATTTATTTTTTGTGAGTACAATGGAGCAAATGTGATTGTAATACCCTTTTAAAACCACTAGTTGTGCATACTATAAACTTAAGTTCCACAAAACAGTAAAACAGATTTCTGTGTCTGCTTTTTCTTAAATTCACTAGGGAACGCAGACAAACTACTTACTTAAGTTGTTTGTTCTGTTATTTGTGTTTATTTCTGAACATTTGGACTCATGATGTCACACACAGCACTCCCACAGTCTTGTGAATCACACCTATAATTGAGGCTTTTGGCACTGACCTGTAGGAACTCCCATGCCGGAAGCTTTGGCCACAGATACTACAGAGGTGCGGCTTTTCCCCGCTGTGGATTCTCATGTGCTCTCTCAAAGTGGTCCTAAAAACAGAGCTAAATATTATTCAGAACTATACAAAATTTCTTTATATGAGATGCTTTGGATATTGTGTAATATTCTTGTTTGTAAATGTGGAGATATGTGGGGTTATGAGGTGCTGATCTTGTGCCCACTTATAAAAATTGATAACGTATACACTAAATAAAACATATTCTTCACTGAATTACTAATTGTATTAAGGAATAGAACATATTTTGGCACAAATAAAAAATGTCTAATTACTATCAGTGATGTACTAGCATGTCTGCATCCTGAGCCATCAGGTAAAAACTTTACTTTTTTGTCTAATATTATTTGCACCCACTAGCTGGAGTTCTGACTCAGCTCCAGACATGGGAAACACATGACGCCAAGAAGGCATCATGTATCCTTTAGTTTGCTAGTAAATTGTGTATTTGGTGTTTAATCCTCTGGTAACCTCGGGACCTTTTGAGCAACTTTTTTTTTCAAACTTCTAGATCTCAGACAATCGTCCACAGATTTATGAATCGAGTCACATTTTAAAATGCCACAATTTTTTTCAAGAGTTACAACAAAAGGGTACGTTCGTCACCTCTTTAAACAACCATAAAATCCAAAACTCAGATCTCTTCGTCTACTTCTCCTCTGCTCTTTTGTATCTGTGATGTATAATTTTTATTTTACAAGGACTTTTTGTCTCAAAAGTACACACTAAGTGAACTATACAAAAAAATAAAAATGACATATTTCCAAAATTAAAATAGTGAAGTGGGAGTGTACTTTTCTGTACAAATAGCCCTTTAATTTAAAAACTATGCATCATAGATATAAATTTACACATGTATGAGCAGAGGAGAAGTAGACAAAGAGATCTGAGTTTTGAAAGTACGAAAAATTATGAATCTATGTGAATTTTATGGCCGTTAAAAATGGGGACCACGAACGTACCCTTTTTTTCCAGCTTACCAGAGGGTTAAATAAAATAAAACTGCTGCAGACAGTCACATGCTGGACTGCGCTGATTACAGTGTGTAAGAATACAATCACCTGCTGCAGATATCTAGAGCTCTGTTCTGACCAATCACAATGCTCCTTCTTATTCTTTGACTAACTCTCACCAAGGGTCACAATGGCATCATGGTTGTCATCACAGGGACGGTTATAACTATGAAACTGTAATAAAATAATACTCCCTCAAGTTATTGAAGTTACAAAAAATGCAAACATATGCATAAGTCTACACATTAAAATGCTTTTTCATGTTTAAATAATTTTATTAGGTTAATACACCCACATAATTACTCCTTCTAGCTCAGAACTTTTTTAGGGAAACTAAGGAACACATTTTCATGAAACATTTCTCACTGCCAGAGTAAGCTGCTGACAACTTGTGTAATTATGTGTCTCACAATGTTGCTTTTTGTGAGTGAAATTTACAGTGATGTTCTGAAAATAAGACTTATGACAGAAACGTACCGCTCCCTCACAGACTTTCCACAGACAAAGCAGGTCCACTTCCTTTTGCCACCGTGTGTACACTCGATGTGCCTCCTTTTGTTTCCAGAGTCATTAAATTGACGCCCGCATATTTCACAGGGGAAGGGACCTGAGAAGAACAGAAATACACTTAAAATAATAGAAGAAATTACTCTTCAAATGATATGTTAGTTTACCTAAATGTGATTTTTCTTGGTGCTTTAACCTGGCAAATCTAGACTTGAAGTACTGGTCACAGAAGGAGCATTTGAAAGGCAGTTCTTGAGAGTGTAAAATCATGTGCTCTTGAAGATGCGGCCTGCGTGTGAACGTTTTTTGACAAATCTGTGCACACATTTAAAAACATTTTAAGAATTCACTGCTCATTAGAGCTGCTTGACAAACAAACAAAGAAATCACAATTATTTCAGCCAAATCATAGTTATTTTGAGCAATTGTTTTTACATTGTGAAATGTCTCATCTAATAATTGTAATGTTTCATGATAAAATTAGACTGTACTCCAGGTTTTAGATTTAATCTACAAACCTGTGTTTTTTTTACACTGATACTATTTCTTGTGCTTGATTGGCCTTGTAATTACTATAAAGAGTAGTTTGTGTCTCCGTAGAAAAGACATTTTTTAATAAATTTGTGCATGCATCACATTGTTCTTACAGCACACTTCCAGCCTTCACTCCTCTTCTTACTCTTGTTCTCTTGGATATGATCAGGATGAAACCTAAAAAAACATATAAATATATTAATATATAATAAATAAATAATTATCAATATCACAAAAATATACTTCAGACATATAGTGACGGGTAAATAGCGGATCATCCTTTTATGATGGCATATTACCGGTAGTCTTATATTGTGTTAAGTAGTCATGCAGCTACATTCTGGAGGAGACAGGTATGATATATTTGATTTGAAGTTTCTTTTGTTACCTCCGGATGTGTTTTGCCAGAGTCTTTTTGCTGGCATGGAGCTTGTTACAAACAGGACACTGGTGCTCTTTTTTGGAAGAGAAAGTGTCGTCGTCATGTTTCTTCTTGTGGACGGTCAGGTTCGACTTGGTGGAGTAGCATTGAAGGCAGATCTCACACTGGAAGGGTTTTTCTCCGGTGTGCACCCGAGTGTGGCTCTCATACTTGGCTAAAAAAAAAAAGTAACACAAAAGCACTTATTGTGTTACATACAGCTACCATCACTGTATCGATGATTCTCTCCACATAATCCCTTAAGACACCCTTACCATTCTGTAAGCCTTTCCCAGTCTAATGTTTGACTGCAATTACTAAACAATATTATGAGGAGATGAGTTTCTTTTTTTTTTTAAACAAGCCAGTGCAGTAGTGCAGGAGTCTTACATTTTTAAATTTATTTCTAGAATATATTACCTGCTCGGTCAAAAACTTTGTCACACTTAGGACACTGCAGCGTCTTCTTGTTGGATGTCTGAATAATAACTGGAGCCAGTCCTTTGGGATAATCCTGGATGACACTTCGTGATGCTTTTGCTTTCATATTACCAGCATTTGTTTTTACAGAATTGTGCTGACTTTGTGATCTGCCTGTTTTAAACTGATGTGCATCCAGTTCAGTGGTATCATCTTCTAGCTCTAAGTAATCGTTATCTTGACTGTGGGGGTTGCTAACCTCAGTCCTAATTTCTTTGTTTGCTTCTTTCACTGCTTCCACCAGTGAATCTTTAAATAGTTGAGTTTTTTTATTGTCTGTACTTTCGTTTTCATTTGACTTGCGCTTCAGTGTCCGTTTTCTCCGTGAGGATCTTCGTATTGCTGTCTGATTCTCAGTTAAATCTTGAATATCAGTCTGACTATCCAATAAGCCTTCAAGGTTTTGAGACCCATAATTACACTGATCTTCAATGTATTTTCGATCTGTTGACAAGTCGTCACTGGTCAGTTCAACCTGAGCAACAGGAGATATTGACTGAGTCTCTTCAGAAAGCAGTTTTTGTATGTCCATCATGTCCAAAAAACGTGCTGCTGCTGCTAAAGTGGGCATGCCTGCTTCTGTCACAGTGCATTCTGAAGTGTATAAAAATTCAAGTAAATGCTGAAAAACAGGTTCATCCACATGGTCCAGGGTTACATGAGTGGTGTCTGGATTTTTGGAAAACTCTGCATGGAAGTAGCTGCTTCCATGTGCTAAAACTGCCTTATGAGCACTGTACATCTTCTCACCCACAGACACAGACACATCACAAAACCTTTGGCGCTCTCGGTCTTCATTTAGGAACTTGAGGAGCTTGTGACTGTGTTCAGACATAGTGATGCGTTTGCCCACAATGTTGGGAGGTCCTTTTGAGTTGAGAGATGTACATATCACAACAGCTTCACTCCTGGCCTCTTCACTGATACAGTTTGGGCGCGGACAGCTGGTTGGTTTCTTCATTTTGACTTTGTAAAAATTACACCTGTGAATAATAAGTTCTAATTATTATTTATAAGGCACAGATGATCATTTCAATCATTAATGTGCAAAGCGTAAATTACTGGAACTAATCTATGTATGTATGTATGTATATATGTATGTACTTGTTTTTCTATCTTAATGAGGACCGTTTTGAGTTTTTAACCAACAGAGTGAGGACATTTTTGGGAAGTGAGGACATTTTGGCCGGTCCTCACTTTCTGAAGGGCCTGTTTTGGCCTGTTTGAGGGTCAAGATGAGGTTTTAGAGTTAGGGTTAGAATTGGGTTAAGGTTAGGATTAGGGCTAGGGTGTTAGTTTGGATGGTTAAGGTTAGGGTAAGGGGCTGGGTAATACATTATGCCTATGAATGTCCTCACTAAGAAAAAAAAAAACATGTATGTATGTATGTATGTATGTATGTATGTATGTATGTATGTATGTATGTATGTATGTATGTATCTATCTATCTATCTATCTATCTATCTACATATATATTTACATATATATTTACATATACATATGGCATGGAATTAAGCTAGCAAAGCATTCATATCCAAACCCAGTAGCCACATACGAATAAGAAAATTGCGAGATGTCTATGAACTTGTGTCGTTTATAAAGCTCCCTACCGCCCTTAAGGACCCCTACATCAGCGCTGCTGCTGTTGTCGGTGGATGGGCCCGTCTGAGGAGAGTGTTGACACACGACACACGGAGACCATAAAAACTATTGTAATACAAAGGCCGAATACACTTCATACCTTCAGTGCTATGATCGACGTGTAAAAATACGGCACACTGCAGTCGACGCGGATACTGTGCAGAATAAAGCGGATTAAAGTATTTTTTTATGTACAATTACGGAATAAGCCCAAACGCCTCACCCTGTTCAGACGTACCAACAAACTGAGCGCTCATTGGCTGCTTAAATCTTGACAAAGGTTTTCTGAAATATTTTCACCCTTTGATTAGACCCCTCAAAATATATTTAGTTTGAAAGAGTACCACATTTTCTATTTTTTCTTATTTTTCATATTTATTAAAAACTAGAGTATTTGAATTCTGTTGCCGTGGCAACTGCAACGGCCATCTTGTAACTGTAAATTATCCTACAGAGGACATACAGTCTATGCACGGAGGTTGTAAAAACCCTCGAGTAAAAGAGTTTTTAACTGCAAAATGATGGTTAGTGAATTTTATTGATCATTTGATTGTGATTTTTAATGTGGAATATGGTGGCAAAGCGTCAAACCTTCAACTTCTTGGACATTTTTTTATGTTTTTAAAGAGACAAGTGTGGATAGATAGGTGTCCAAAGCCTTTTTCTAATAGGCTACTAAGTTATGTTTGTGTCAGTGGGGCTGCCTACATTATGAACAATATATATTTTAAAACTGAAAAAAAAAAAAAAGGTAAAAAGTGCAAATTAATAAGTAAATAAATATTTTTTAAGTGCTTTAAAAATATATAAATAAATCTTACCTCATTTAGGCTACACTCTGGGTTTTCTAGAGCTTTTACTATTCATATGTTTAGGGTTGTTTAGATGGGTCGGGTTAACTAAGGTTTCTGCCTCATGTGTTGAGTTCATTAGATATTTTTAAAGTAACTTAAATGAGCTGAACCTTGAACCCTCTCTAGCACATGTAAATTGTAAGACACTATAAGTGCATTAGCTTAATCCTTTATCTGGCTCACACTGCACTGTGAACATGCTTCAGTGTCCACATGCGTGCAGGGGAAGTAGAAGGCTAAATATGGCCAGTTCTGATTGTCTTTATTGTTGAAATGAAGATTAGGTTTTTTGGAAAATGTTGCAATAATGTTTTGGTTAGGAGTGCACTTTGGGATTTTATTTCTTTGCTTAGGTGAGTTCTCTTTATTGACATACACAAAGAAAATAAACCTTGAAAGGCACTTTAACCACTGCTTGGGAAAAACTCATTGACAGGATTTTCTAACTTTTATATTTTTTACAGGTACTTTGTCAAAAGAGAGTACTGGTTGTGAAAAACAACCATGCCAAAATGGAGGTACTTGTGAGAACCACAAAGAGGGTTTCAGATGCCTCTGCTCCCAACAAAGCCAAAACGGACACCTTTATGGAGGCGAGAACTGCACTATTGCACTTTCAGGCTGTGATGATAACCAGTGTGTGAATGGTGGAATATGTTCACCTCTGCTTGTTGATGGTGAACACTCTTTCTCATGCTTTTGTCACCCTGGCTTCACAGGCCCAATGTGCCAAATACAGACCGTGTTCTCTTTTGAGTCACATGGACACATTTCCATACCAGCTCCTGATCTACAAGTCCCTGTCAATATAACATTTAGCTTTAAGACAGATAGAGAGATGGGGGTCTTGTTGCAACGCAGAGGGGATGACCTACTTCTCAGCATTGAACTTGATGATGGACATCTTTGTCTCAGAAGATGGAGATATGAAGGACCACGCACTTTAGTTCAGAAACTTCCTGATTATGTGTCTGATGATACATGGCACACAGTTGAGGCATCTCTCGGAGGTTTAGTCAACCAAATGCAACTGCTCTGCTCTGGGTCCAACTGCTCCAGAGACACTCATCCCGAGCTCCAAGTGCTAAACCACACACCGCAAAAACAACAAACTCTTTTCAACAGCCTCACTATAGGAACAGCCAGTGACATCAGGGGGTCAGATAGTGAATCACAGCAACATAGAGCTTTTTTGGGATGTTTCAGGGATGTTTTTGTAGACTCAACACTAGTGGTGCCAACTTCAGCTGCAGATGATTTTCAGGCAAATGTTACTTTCGGTTGCAGCAATAAAGACAAGTGTGTTGAGAGTCCATGTAGAAACCGAGGACGCTGCATCAGCCAAGCATGGAGGAGCTACACCTGTGAGTGCCACAGGCCTTATGAAGGCACCAACTGTGAACAAGGTAATGCAATAAACTATTGATATTTTTTGAAACAGTGGATTTTAGATGTAATAAACCTATTGGTTGTGTCTCTCAATTTCTTATTTGTCTGTCAAATTACACTAATGAACAACAGCAGCTAAATGTACACATGTAAGCCATATTAAACTAATCAAGATTTAGGCTATCACAGAGCTTTTAAGACAGGCTGCTTTAGACCTAATCTTTTCAGTGTATGAACCGCCACAAGATGCTTGGTAGAAGTCTTGCCAGTTGAACTGCAAATGAGCTTACTCTTCTGGAACAGGACAGAATGCATCATGAAAGCATGATGCATTCTGTGCAGGGAGATTAAAAATCACTTTAATTAGCCTAGTTGACCTGGACACAGATGACAAGGTATGAGCAATGTAGAGTCTAACTGTCTTTACTTTTCTTTCATTACAGAGTATATTACATCAAGATTTGGAAACAAAGAGCAACAAAGCTATGCAGTTTTTTCTTTGGTTGATGACCCAGGAGACATTTTAACTGTGTCCATGTTTGTCCGTACCAGACAATCCAGTGGTTTGCTCCTCATTCTGGCTAACAGTACCAGCCAATACCTTCGTGTGTGGTTTGATGAAGGCAGAGTTAAAGTTCAAATAAACAACTTTGAAAGTATTGTGGGCCAAGATACCATTAGCGATGGTCATTTCCATCTGCTGACAATACAAATTATGGGAACAACAGGAAGTTTGTTACAGTCAGCCCAGAATCAGGGCTCTATAGTAATTAGACACATTCAAGCCAATGCTGGTGATGTCGTTTATGTTGGGGGTCATACAGACCAAAAGCTACCGCCTCCTTTGGTGGCTACTTCAAAGGCTGCATCCAAGATCTAAGGATTAACAATAGACGACTGCAGTTCTATCCTATAGCAACTCTGGTGGAGTCCCACAATTTGCAGCAGCTCAACAATGTGGAACAAGGATGCAACAGTGACAACGCATGTGCTGTGAGTGACTTCTATCATTTATCTCAATATAAGCCACAGTTATACAAACCTTGGTGTAATTTGCTGATTTTAACAGATCAGTCCTTGTCTTAATGGTGGAGTCTGCTATTCTATGTGGGATGATTTCCTCTGCACCTGTCCCCCTAACACAGCAGGTCAACGCTGTGAAGAGGTTAAATGGTGTGAAATGTCTCCATGTCCTGCCTCTGCCATTTGCCTGTTACACTTTCTGGGTTTTGATTGTGAGTGTCGGATTAAGACAAATGCTAAAAAGGGCTGACATTTGGAGAGGGGTGCATCTTAGTGGTCTTTTTAAATGAAATGATCTTTCTTATTTATTGCAGGTTTATCCAATGTAACAATTGGAAGTGTAAACAGCCCTCTACATTACAGAGGCAACAGTAATGTTAAGCGTAGCATCAATAATGTCTCCATGAGTTTCCGAACAAGACAGACTCATGGCACACTGCTACACACACAAAAAGGCTCGGACTTTCTCACTTTGTCTCTAAGGGAATCCCTTTTGACGGTGCAGTTGGCTGGAGTTGACCAAAATGTTAGCTTAGTGCATAACATGAGTTCAGTTAGTGACGGTCTGTGGCACACTGTAGAGCTAAAGATGGAGACAGCCACACTTCAGTGGGTCCTCACTATTGATGAACATAAAATACTAATACAAAGGTCCAGAATATCTTCACATGCACTGGATTTTCTCAGACAAGATGCAGACATTTTCCTCGGTGGAATGAACACTGTTAATATCAACATATCCGGCTGTTTAGGACAAGTAGAAATTGGAGGTCTTTTACTCCCTTTCCACAAGGACACTGAACTCAACTTTCCAAGACCACAACCAGAACAGTTTGTGCGAGTCGACAGTAGCAATGTGGCTTTACAATATGGCTGCAGGGGAGCAAGGGTTTGTGAGCCCAATCCTTGTCAGAACAGTGGTGTTTGTGAAGATGTCTTTGACCTACATCAGTGCACTTGCTCCTCTGAGTGGACAGGGCACTTATGCCAGGAGCCTACAGATAAGTGCTTCTCCAGTCCCTGTATGTTTGGAAACTGTACCAGTCTGGATGGGGAGTACAAGTGTGACTGTGAACCAGGGTATGAGGGAGACCAGTGCGACCTGGAAATCGACCTCTGTGAAAACAGCAACTGCAGCAATGGTGCCACGTGTCTGAAGAGCATAGAAACATATGCATGTCTTTGCCCTCACAATCTGACAGGACAATACTGCGAGTATGTTTTATTCACTCAAAGCCGTGTTTAAAAAGATTGAAATTTTGTCATTTGCAATTATTAAAATGTTTCTTTTACAGCGAGAACCTTCCAGAAATTCCATGGTACATTGAGACAAAACCGTAAGATCCTTTATACTTCTACATAGACCAATATTTTTTTTTTAATCATTTTTAAATCATTCTCTGTTTACAGACTTCCCCAGCTCCCTGTATCTACTTGCATTGGCACTCGCTGGAACTTCAGTTGCTTTAATGGAGGAAGCTGCTCCAAAAAGGACAACACATGTCTCTGTTTGCCTGGGTTCATTGGACAGTGGTAAGACAATATTCAATCTATAATATACAGTTGTAGGTAGATTAACTTTTTTTTTTTACTTATTTAGGTGTGAGAGGGATGTGAATGAATGTGCTTCAGAACCTTGCTTACACGGAGGCTTCTGTGCAAACTACATCAACAGTTTTGAGTGCATATGTGACGTGAATTACTCCGGGATCTACTGCCAGATTGACATCAGTGACTTCTACCTGTATTTGTTCCTGGGATTGTGGCAGAACATATTCCAGCTTCTAGCCTACCTCATCATGCGGCTTGACGATGGTCCAGAGGTGGATTGGGGTTTCCAAAACGACTACTAGACCATAGTCCACTTTTTAAATATGCACATATTAAAAAATACATATTTAGAAATTATTAACATATCACTGAGCTACAATTGCATTTTTAATGTTTAAGTTGCCGTTTCCATTGAGATTTGTGGTCAACATCAGTTGGGGGTGTGAACTAACTGGAGATACTGCTTCTCTGTCGGAAGCTGTTACTCAAGCTGGATTTAAAAATAAGCTCTGATTTGAGATAAATCTGATCATAATTCTCTACTAAAAGAACTAGAACACGTGAGCTTATGTGTGCGGTTGAACTAGACTCTCAAACAGCATTAGTGTCACAAACTACCATTAACCACTTCACCTTTTTTGTTGAAAATTAACCACCATGAAAACTCTGATCACAGTGCAGTTTCACGGCACAAACCACCACAAATCACCTGTTATTTGAACATAGCTTCAGACAGTGCAATGTCTCCAGTTAGCAATACACTCTTCAATAACATCCCCTGAAAGGAATCAGTAGCCAACAGTTCAAAGTTCACCGGTGCCTTTGGTTCCATTCTGTGGATACCTTACTTTTTGGAGCAATAATCTCCAAAAATCTGCATTGATGACCATCTAAATGTGTAACTTGACAAACGGATGTGTTTTTCCATTATCGGTTATTTTATTAAACCATCAAATATAATAAATCAAGCTTGTTCTGGACATTGAACTACTGACATGAAATATGCATATAAACATAATCTGTGATAAAATAAAACAACAGTGTAAACTCAAATGAAATTATCACTTGTCCCTAGTTACAACAAGTGAAAGTTTTGGATGAACTTTTGTCTTAACAGTTGTCGTGCAGCTTACACTCACAGAGTTCTTTGTAGATTCTCTTACGTATCTGTGGTATATCCCTTTGACAAAACTGCAGAGGTTCGGACAGTGCAAGGCATCTAGAATACTAAGAAAAAGAAAAAAATATCAATGAATGCAAATTATAAAGTTAATTAACAAAATTAAAGAAATAAGGAAATTTATGAGCATGAGTTGAACCAACCTCCAACACAAACACGCCACAGTCATTCTCATTAGTTTGATGTGGAATATCCTAACATGAACAGCAGATGGAAACAAAATACCACGTTAATACAAAGTAAACTTCAACAGCTGCTTATTTGTAACCAGAGAATTGCCCACTTCAAGAAGTAACACTGTCCATCCTTCTTCAAAAGCTGTTCTTTTCTTCTCTTTGGCCTCTTTTATCAAGTATTTCAAAATGTTCTGTGGAATTACAGCACTTTAGTTTGTTATATTTGTATGGAATGTAATTAGCATTTAGTTGCTGTATGTTTTCCACTTTACCACGGCTACTTTCTGAAGACCAATTCCTTGTGAGTCGTACAGGCAGATTTTCTTCTTTAAAAAGTCTGCTGTCACCAGACACCAATGAACCTCTAGGTGGATAGGCACCAGAAGCAAATGTTTTGAAAACAAATCCACCTATTACAAAGAAATATATTACTTAAGTGATATACTGTAATAAGCAAGATGACATTGCAGTGACAGTCCTACCTGCTTTGTCCACCTTTTGACGCCTTCATATCCCTTAGCTATAAGTTGTTTGTGGAAAAAACTGTTGAGAAAATGAACCTAATACAAAAAATAAACAAACATTAAAACCAATACATATAGACACAATAAAAAAGGCAACGCAAATTACAACAATTCACTGTGCTATGTGTCACTCCAAGAAGGTCCCAGGTTTAAGTCGTGTGTGAAGTTTCAGTTCCTACTGTGTAAATTCAGAGTTAAGCGTCAGTGTTTTCACTGTTATTAAAAGTTTGTGGCCTTCAGTGTTACATAGCTTGACCTGCCAAAACTGTATACTGATACTATATTACATTTATACAATAAAAAAAAGGAAACCAAAGACTGGCCATCAAATGTTTCTACTGCAAGATTGGTGTTTTATCTTATTAAAAAAGATGTAATCTCACGTACCTTTGACTCTGTCCATAAATCCATGATCAGTTCTCCATACATATTTATCACCTGTGACAAATTATTCCATTATATCCCAAGTGTTTGCATTACATAAGGTTTTGTGTCAGGCTTAAACCCAAACCTGATCATTTAGCCAGTTCTCGTTCGCCAATGTTGCTAGGTCCTCCATTGCCAATGTATGCTTCTTGTATCTCACTTCAAAATAAGGGACAGTATTCACTAGTTTTGCCATCTCTTCAATGGTTAGCTCCAAAATCAGCATTTCACTGAGAAAAAAAAGATTAGTCTGTAAGATCGAGACAGAATGAAATGCATTTAAATAAGACTCATCAGTTCCTTACTAGTCCTTCAGGTCTTTGTGCATTTTCTTTGTCAAATGTTTCAATAAATCACTCTTTACAAGTGGAATGAAAGTTCCATATTTTTGGTGAAAGTCTAAGAGAAATTCTAGACAATCAAAAATGTACAATTACAAATTAGTTCACATAAGACAATCATGGATAAGTGAACCAAAAGGCAGGGTTACCTCGAATGTTCTTTGATATAGTTTTATAAATACTTCCAGCGTCCATAGAAAGATCTTCATTTTCATTGCTTAGAGGCACATCAATGACTGGGTTCTGTTCAAGCACTGTTGTGTGAAAACATTCACCGTTTTCACTGTAAGAACTTCCTTTTTTAAAGTCATTAGAGGTGTCATCAGAAAAGCCCGATGACACTGAAGGCACATCTCTATGGCTTAAACGACTATTATTGATCTTGCACATTTCTATTGTCTTTTCAACAGTTCCATTGAGTACAATGTCGGACGTCTGAGAAATTGTGACATTTGCCGATCCTTCTGTTTTGGCATTTCTTTTGTTTATACGTCGTGTAAGGATCCGTGGGCTTCGCTTGATTCTGAATCTTGCCAAATTTCCAGTTTCTTGTCGTTTTCGCCACAACCAAAATTGCAATTTGACATGTTTTTTGAAAGACACAAGCCTTTTTCTTCTGTGAACGTTTTTGTCATTCTGCCTTGTACAATTCATTTTTCATTCGGACATACACCAAGAAGTGCAGACCTTATAATACACTTAACTGAGTCAAACTGTTCAGCATGACACACATAGTTCCCAAACGTAGGTTTCTCCAGGCTTCAGTCTCCAACTATTGACATTCTATTGTGTCAACTGTGATGTGCTACTGCAATCTGACAGACACAGACTTCATAGTTTTTGCTGAATAGTTTAGTGATTCGCTTAACTAAAGTACTTCTTCAGTGATGGTTGAATGAGGTCCTCTGCGGGAGCACGAGCACTGAGCAGCCACATTAGCCGCTAGCGTCTCTCACACCGCACGTTTAGCTCGGATAGACTTTGGAGGAAAAGAAACACAACAAAAATGGCATTTAAATTATACGTACACTTTTGTACCCGTGCATAATAAACATAACACCCACCCAGGCAGAATATCCACGTAAGGCCACAGAGCAAAACACATGGCAAAATTGTAAATACAACATGTCGGTCGCATGTATATTACGTCACAACTACTTGCCACACACACTAAAAAAAAAAAAAAAAAAAAAAGCTGAGTTTGGGCCAGGTCATATGGGCCAGGTTGGTTGAGCATAGAGACTGAGACTGCTTAAAGAAATGCTGTAATTTGCAATGCATTTAAAATAATTAACTAATAAGTAATAAGTAACTATTACTAATAAGTAATAATTACTAATAAGTAACTATTAAAATAATAGTTACTTATTTATTTGGTTTTAGCAAAATCTGAGGAATTAAACCTTTTCGACATAGTGAGAAACGTAAAAAAAAAAACAGATAGTGAAGCATTGATATTTCTATATAATTAATGACAAATGTTTTCTTATTGTTTTACACCACACCATAAATATAATGTAATTCAGAAAGTAGTATTCCAAGTATTCAGAACACTATACTCTGTTTTGACTATGGGATACAAAACAAAATAGATTTTAATGCAGGTATTCAGTATTCTGTAACTAAATAGGCCTACATTTTATTAACCAGTTCTTTAACTTAAAAATGGTGTCATGCTGAAAGTAGAAAAAGCATGAGAAAAAAAGTTAACTTAAGGTCTATTGGTTCTCAGATGTAGGCTACTGAACCACCTACTTAGTTATTTTCAAAGGACAAATATGACATTATTTGCAATGTTGCTGTCTTTCTGGTATGCAAACAGGGACAGTCTTGTTTTCCACATCAAGAATTAAGTTAGGATTAACTGACTACAACGAAAGCTCAATATGAGAAATGATTAAACCGATCAGATACGTTTAATGCTGCAGAAACAGCATTACATTTTAGAAATGTATGTATGGCATCACCAATCAGGAGAAGAGAGAACATTGTTATCTGAGGCTCAGAGGGGAAAGAACAGTGTATCACTGATAGAACACCGGCTGTTTTGATAAGAAATGTTAGATTAAGATTAAAAACCCAAAAAGTCAATTGAGCATTGTAGCTTGGCCCTAAATGACTTGATGTGAGATTGCAACATTTGCCAAGACTGAACAAATATTCCGTACAAACATCCTCTTAGCTTTCATTGAGGATTCACTGAAACTGTAGCTGATCATTCACTGTGACCCCACTGAACGTACCTTTTTATATAACTTTAATTAATTATTTTTTTAAGATTCCATCTTAGACCCGTAATAGAATTTTATTTCCCTGCAATATCCAAAAACTTTACAAATATAATCAGTATTTGGTCAAAAAAAAAAGTATTTTTATGCATTTGGCTGGGAGCCTAACACTGTTTGACCTCAAAGTGACGCAGCAGAAGTGTGTTTATAATGTTTACCTTGGCTGTTATTGAAACATGCTCACAGAGGCCAATATATAACCCACTGAGTGAGAATTCCATTTCTGTCTAACATTCTGCTTATTCCAGGATTCACTCTCCTAAAAGAATGCAGTGTCTGAGGTTTGTTGTGGCTTTGGGACTGCTGATGGGGACGTGGGCCCAGATCAACGTGCTGCATCCAGAATGTGATTCTCCTGAGGCAGACGAGGCTGCAATAGTGGCCCAAGATTACCTAAACTCTCAGCACAGTCATGGTTACAAATACATACTTAACAGGATTGAAGACATCAAGATTATTACAAAGGTACTGCAGTGTGTGTGTGTCTCTCTCTCTCCATATATCTATCTCGATTGACAGAGCATTAGAAGTGTATGTGCCATCCAATAACTTTGTCTTTTCTTCATGTAGCCGGATGGAGACATCTATGTCATGGAAATCGACCTTCTGGAGACAGACTGCCATGTACTGGACCCAACGCCAATCTCAAACTGCACAGTTCGACCCAAAGTACTCACGGTGAGAAGAACAGTGCACAGCTTGCAATGACAGTGACCTGGGAAACAAGATTTAAGGTTTTATTATTGTCCAGGCAGTGGAGGGAGACTGTGATGTGGTCTTAAAAAACACCAGTGGAGCTTTAACGGTTACAGCATTTAAGTGTAAAACATCAGGTGAATTGTGTTATTTATACTGCAAAAAAATCTAATTATTCAAATGAATGTCAATTAATCTTAAAGTGATTTTGATACCAGAGTCAACAGAAGACATTTGCCTGGGTTGTCCTACTCTACTCTCCCTAAATGACACGGAGGCTCTGGACTTTGTTAAAGCCTCTTTGGTTACATTCAACAACATGACAGAGAACATGACCTTTTCTCTGCTGGAGGTTGGAAGGATGTCGTCACAGGTCAGTCAAAAACATAAACTGTATTGACACTTTCTGGAAGATAACTCAAAGCATTGTTACAGATTGTATCTGGTGGGCCAATCTATTTAGCCGAATATGTTGTTGCGGAGGCCAACTGTACTGGAGATGTGTGTGAGCCTCTAAATGATGCAATGGCTGTAAGTCCTTCAAAATCAAATATAAGAAATGACAAATATTAACACCACTCTCTTACTGTAGACCCGTGGAATATGCTCTGCAAAAGGACTGAACTCTGAGCATACTATAGACTGCAAGATGTTCTCTAATTTGGTAACTTAGATTACAATCAACTAGAAATGTTTTACTCATATATCACTCTACAGAACATTCTTGTTTGCCTTTCAGAACACTGTAGTAGACACCAACAGCAGTGCACCTGTTTCTCCACCAGTCCATGCACACACAGGGAGCATTTCATCAAGCCATGGTCTGCGACACCACAAGCTGACACCTCTACACGATCCTCTGATACTATTGTCAGCTGAGTCACCAGAGTCAGCCGAGGTGGTGCCTGTAGCTCCAGCCCCAGCTGCTGATCCTGTTCCAGCCGTCAATTCCAGTCAAGCTGCCCCTGCTGCTGACGCTGCCCCTGCTGCAGATGCTGCCATATCCTCCGGCTCACATTCATCACAGAATATTGATTTCCATTCACATTTTAAGAGGGATGTAGTTGCAGTAGTTGCTGATACTCCTGCTGTTGCTCATTCTGTCCCAGTGCCTCTTGTGCCCGTTTGTCCAGGAAGAATTAGATTCTTTGATTAATTAAAAGTTTTAAGATATTTATCTATTCACCTTCTATAGAATTCATGGCAGTTACAGGTTTGGGGCAAGATGCAGTTTTTCCTATTATTAACATTGAACTTTGCCATTAAATATTTCAAAAATTATTTCACATATTTAAAAAGTAGTGACTTCTGGGGTGTTTGGAAGTTTTGAATTGCAAAAAAAATTTGCAAATTTTCAAAGATTTTATTCTAGCGGTTCCCAAGCTGATTGAAGAATGTTGTGATGTCATCTGAAATGTTTCATTTTTAAAAAGCACGAATGTCTTTGTCACTTGTAAACTGGCTCTGTGCACAGAAGTCCCAGAAGTTTAGTTCACTTCTATGGGATTTCACTGTCTCAGTTTAAAATGAATAAATACTTTAAGATCAAGTAGTGTACAGCGACGTGTTCTGTGAAAGCATGTTAAATACTTGACAAATGAGAATATTTCGCCTAAAGACCAAAGTGTGTTTATAAAAGGATGCATTTGTCTGTGCAAAAAGTACCCTGAGACTTTGTATTTACAATTTCAAAAGTACTGTAGGTCTTTAAGGTTATCATTTTCATAGATGCCTCCCCTTTTCTGGTAAAATCTAAAGTATTGCAGAAGCCCCCCATTCAACTTTTTACAAGCCCAAACTAACCCTAACATTTATTAATCACCCAGAAAGGTAATTGCAAAATGTTGAAACTGTTTGACATTGGTAAACAATGTAGTCATTGACTTCAATGAACCCACTGACTGATACAAACGGGTGTTGACAAAGTGCCTCTTCGACCAGATTGGTAGAAATCCAAGACTGCAGAGCTTTGCCTGCTTGAAGAATAATGGTGCACATTAAATGATAAAATTAAATGAAGTTTAAAAATAATGCTGTTACCAGTGTTTCTACTTGGGTATTAAGTCTAAGCCTTAGACTTAATATAGGCTACAATTCTCATTTTTAACATGCACATTTTGAATTGTTTTATTCATTTACTTTAATAAACATGCAAACAAAAAGTTTAGTTTGTTTTGTTTGTATTTGATTTAATATAAACAGTTTTTGAACAGACCTCTTCTTTAGGACAACTTCATTCCTATAAAAACAAAATGAAAGTTAGATTTACATTGCTGATCAAATTAAAATGCATAAAAAGTGTTGCATACATTGCCTAGGATGTAATCTTTCAGGAGAGAGTTCATGTTGTGGGCCATCACCTTGGCTGCTCCCTAAAGAGTAAAGCCACAGGGGAAATCTAGGAGGATTAGAACCAGCAGAAGTCTGTGATTGGGGTCCAGGCTTGTCTCTTGGAGTAAGGCTAGCAGTACCAGAATTTTTACTCTGCAGCAGTTTAGAGGCTTCAGATTCTTCTTTCAGTTTTAACTCATTTGGAAAATTACTCTCAAGCTTTGGACTCCGATTTTCAGACCCCCAAACTACAGGGTTGTATGCTGGGTTGCCACTTTCCCTGCCTGGTGGACCTTGTTGGAGCAGCACATAATTTCTTTGTTCAGAGAAACGGTCAGTCTCCTCACGTTTGGCCGTTCTTTGGGAATGAGCAGATTGGTGATTAGACAAGTTGTCTTGTTCTTGAAGCAAGTGATAAGGAATCAACTGAGAATCCTGCTTTTTCACATCAGTATTAACAGAGTTAGTCGTCTTGCGTACATGCTGTCGAATCCTAGTTAAAAGATTTGGTGCTGGTTGGTTATTATTTGGGCCATCAGACTGCTGTGAAGCCTGCATATTGTAGGGAAAATACATATTTGTCCTACGCACAGGGTCAGTGTATTCAGAGTTTGGTAAAGAAGCTCCACTTGGTAAAGCTTCAGGGTTGTTTTGATGGTTCCAGGAACTCATAGCACTGTAGGGAAGTAGGCATTGGGCTCAAAAGGAGGATAAACAGGTTGAGAATCTGTTTGCTCACTTGGCTTGCTCTCTGACTGTGCAGCAGGACTGCCCTCTAGTGGTCTGTTGTATGTCTGCCTTTCATGCTGTCCTCCAACTGGATACAACTGTGGTGAAACAAGTGCATTGGTGAAGTCAGTACGACTTGGCTGGGCAGGTGCTTCCTGGGGGCCTTGTGATGAACCATAAACAAAGTTAGGTCTTAACCCATTTGGTAGTGCTGGTAGTGGAAATAACTGAGGGTTTGAATTTCCATTTTGCTCTTGTGGAACTATATGGTGCATGTGGTGATGATATGCAATTTGTGGACAGCAATTAGGAAGGCCCAGTTGGCAGTACTGGGGACATTCTACTACTTTGGTTTCTGGTTTAGGATTTTGTGGGAATAGAACAATTGAACCTGGGTGTGAGATGGAAGGGTTTTGTGGTTTTTGTGCAGAAAGTGTCGGAGATGTGGTTGTGTAAGGGGTGTGCTGGGAAGGCAGGGGTTGGTAGTAGTATGGTCCAAAGAGTTGATAATGTGACGGAACTGTTACTGGACGGGCCGTAGTAGCTGTAGGCATTTCTGGCTGCACTGTGGGATAATAATATGGGTACAAGTAAACAGGTGGCACAGAACTTTCAGGCTCTGGTGATTCAGTGGGCTCAGGAGAGGGTGTAGGCTTCACAGGATCATATGGATAATAGAATGGATAGGCTGAATCAGGCAGATACCACTGTGGATAGTAAAGATCAGTTTCATCCTGAGGTGGTATTTCAGGTGGTGATGGATTTCCTGGTCCTTGCTGTGGGGGCACATTGGGATAAAACATGGAATAATAGGAATGCTCATCCAAGCCGAGCGGCACACCGCCTGGATTTTGCCCATCAGTTGATGGTTGCCCCGTGTATACCGGATAAAATGGTTGTCTTACCACCTTACCGTCGGTGGGCTGTGGAGTTATTGGTTTTTGCAAGAACCAGGGGTAAAACTGGTTCCATGTTTGACTTTGGGATGGTAGTGTTGGATTCTCTGCCGCTTGAGTGGGGGCAGGTGTAGATTTTCCAATATCCATACTCAGACTTTGAGGGTCGCTTGAATCCAGTGAGGGACAGAAGACATTCACTTCATTGTCTCTGAACAATTTCAAACCGTAAAATCCATCCTAAGAATAAATTGTAAAAACATTTACCATTTATGGCATTTCTAATTGAACTAGTTTCTAAAAAGTACCTTTTTCTCCATGCAGGGTTTATAGGAAACAGAGATGGTTAGTCCCTCAGGATGTTCAACAGCACCAAAGCCACACCTAGATGAGGCTTGCATCAGTGACTCCCAATTACCTTTAACTGAGGAGGATCACATTTTAAAACCTATAACTTTAGTGCATCAATAGATTTTGACAGAAACACTTACTGTTGACTTTTATTTCTGAAAGCCTTGAAGTCCAATCGGTTTTCACTACCATTCCCTCGGCATGGCACGTCACCATCGGATGGTTAGATGAAGCATGTGGTGAAGGTTGACTCAAAGGACAGGACATTTGCACTGGTAATCCAAACCAACGCAGAGGAAGCACATAACGGGACTCCTATAATCACAACAACTGCATTAACACACAGTGGCAAATGTCAAGTCAATTGCAATTCAGATACCAATCTTTATCAAAACCAAAAACTACAACAAGCAAGAATTAATAAAAATAGCACTTCTTTTTGCCCACTTACGATGAAAACCTATGATTTCGGTTTTAAAAATGTCAGTATTGTCCAAAACCTTGACATCGAATAACATCCTTTAATTTATTGTATTGAAAGTGGGTTTGAGAATCTACACAGTTTTTTCCTTTGGTATCAAGTCTGAAATTAAGAAAGAGCTCACTACTTACTTCAACTATAACAAAGCAACCGTCATAAGGAGCAATCATGACCAAATCTCGACGTGTTGAGCTGACTTTGTAACCACAGCTTTTTGGCAATTTAGAAAGCGAAAGTGGAGAAAGATCACCTGTAAAGGAAAAAACAAACAAAAGTATATTAAAAATAAAACCACTCATCTAGCATCATCTCACCTCTGTCCACAAACAGTAGAGAGCCTGGTTTGAGGTCAGCATCTTGTACTTGAAGCCTCATGTAGCTTCCAGAACAATCCACTGTTGGGTCCATTTTCAAAAGTCGCTCCACTGCAGTGTTGTCATATTTTGGAAAGCCATGTTCTTGTGCTGCGTGCAGGGCAGGGACCTCCCAGGCTGATGAGAAATACAGGATTATATAGAAGTTTGACAGAAGAAAATCATGTTCTCTCAAGTGTCCCACTTACTCATGTCTGACTGGTAATCCAAGTCCATCTCTTTTGCTTCCTTTGATTTGCCACCTTGATCAATTTTCAGTCCAATTATGAGTTTTCCATGGTGCCAGTGAAGTATTTTGCTCAGTGATATGCTTTCTTTGAGTTTCTGCTTTGTAAAACTTGTACATTGAGGAGAAGATACTAGAAGGAGCCATAAAGATAATAAAACTATGTTCCTGTTGTAGCAACTCGCCATTGGGAAAATGAAACAATAAAACAAAACAAAACAAAAAAACACAAAACAAACTACAACCAAGAAATGTCTTAATAATGAACCACTGGAGCTTGAAGGTCTGATTGAGGGTCAGACATAAAGAGTTCTCACCGTGGCAGGTGCTGCTTATGATTCAATTAGGAACAGGAAGTCACGCCTCAGTTTCTTCACGAGATAACCAATCAGAAAGGCAGCTTATGATGTAAGCAACATTCTAACTGAACACATTTCCATAATGACAGTAATTACAAGCCCAGTTGCAAAAAAAAAAAAGAATTTAAAAAGCATTCAATCTAAATATAATTAAACAATTCGCCTATAGGCTATCGGTAAAACTGTTACTGTAATATTGAGGATTTTGTGGATCCTGGTTCATCATTCATATTTCGCGGGTCTACAACCATTCACATAGAAAACTGACACAAAGTGTACCATTTTCTGTCAGTAACTACACAGAAACAAGACAATTTATTCACAATAGCTTCAGAAAGTCATTGAAATTAGTATGTTTTCAACTCCAATAAAAGTAGCCTAAGCGATCAATTTCAACATTTGTGGATTTCCATTTTGGATACTTCTTCCAAAAACATTCTCTTTTTTAGGCCGGCACTGCTTGCCATCTGAGATTGTGAAATTCAAACTCTGGACTCTGAGCGCATCCTGTCAGATGTCAATTAAGTAATTACAATATGCTTACTGAAAGTTACAAAAAATATTGCCTCCTTTAATTTATTGTATATTTTATTTCATACAAAGTTTGTCTACTGTTGTTGCACCGTAATGTGGCTACATATAAAAATCCAAAAGTAGCTACAATCACCTTTACACAAGTTGTCTTAGAAAGAAACGCACAAGACAATGTTTAATGTTATTACAACCAACATCATTTCAATATTTTTAGTGTACAGAGCATCATTTATTTTTTAAATATATTTCTAAGCACCGTACTATGACAATTTGTGAAATTGAATACATTTTTCATGTCTAAAACACGAAGAAGTCCTTAATGTTAAAGGCCAAGAGCCAGGTTTACAGTCAAAATGCATCACCAGCATCTTCAGATGACAACGCCGTACAGCTGGTCAATGAAATGAAGCAAAACTCAAAGTGACGACGTACAAGTCATGTTAATCTACACAGGGAGTAAAAAGGCATACAGCCACCTCAAAATGAAAAAAGTGAATTGGTCAGACTTATAAAACTGTATGAACCAACGTACCTGTTCAAACAATTGTAATAGATGTCCATTGCAGGATTTAACCTTCCCTTGATAATGCTGAGCTCAACAACAGTCAAACAAGATCAATATTACATAAACTTTGAGCGCACATTCATTTACTTGTACAACAATAAAATGATGTTATGGAGTAGAAGACGATGGGGCAAGTATGGTACACATAAAGTGGTCAGTTACAGTATTTAGACATCATGTATGGAGGTCAATAAGATGTTTTGGCTACATCTTTTTTTTATGAAATAAATATCAAACTGTGAACATGCAATTGTAATGCCATGCTGATGTAGATAAGCAAAACAAAAACAATACAATTAAATTTGGCATCTCTGATCTACTTTTTAAAGTACACTTTGTACTTCAACTGGTAATGTCACTTACATAAGTGACATTATACAAGGCTTATTCAAATCAATGCACACTTTAATACACAGTGTTTGATAGACCAGATGTCATTATGAAAGTGCCCAAAATAATAAATGTATGACAGTTAAACCAGGAACATTTGAACAAATGTAGTGGACAAACAACAAAAAGTCCTTCATATAAAAAGTTGATTGGGGACAACACACAACATAGAAATTAATCTAACCATAGAAGTCAGAGTGAAATATTGGGTGGATTTCACGCAGATAGATGTTTATCCAGACTTCCTTTGGTACTCTGGCATAGCGTGTGCTTTCAGATTAAAATTTCCACCATTAACTGCATCTTTTTCCATGACACAAAAAACAGACAAACAAACAAAAAATACTGTAGGAGGAAAAATAGAAATTAACAAAATGGAAGAGCTTCCCCTTTCTCGGAACAAAGGGGACCAGAAATGATGGTCTTGTCACTCCTCGTAGCCATTTGAAAGTTTCCATAACACTTGACTGCTTCTCTTCTTTGTGTCCCACAATTTGAACTAAGCACACTTGAAAAATATTAAAAACCTGAATCTCTCAAGTATTTTGCCATCGAGAAGGCCTTTTTATTCAATCCACCTCCATGGACTCCTTCTTTTCCCATAACAAGAACCAAAACTGAAACGAAATTCATAGAAAAAAAAAGAACATTTAGAAATAACATAACATAAAAAGAATAACATTTATCTTTTAAGCATGATTAAAATAACAGTATTGACTTGTGTATTGAAATTAAACACCATTTAATATAAATATAAAAACTTTTGAAAACTGACAGTTACCTTTGCCTGCTTTGCCTACAGAGATATTGTATGTAGGCTCTCCTCCTTGGCTCTTCGTTCGTATGTCCATTGTACATTCATCATCCTGCAGGTTGTCTCTGAGGACTGAACACTTCTTTGAGCCCAGGGTCAGGCCACTTGTGAAGATAGAGGTTCTGTCCTTGCCAATGAGCGAGTCGATTTCTTGAGACTGGAATTTCAAAAATATCATTAGCTTCAAATGTAAGACAAAACTAAACTGAGGTTTGCTGGAAGAAGCCACTTGCTACATAAAGATGATGAAAATAAGTCATTCAATTCAAAGAATTTTATTTTCCACGTTAGGGAACTTCACTAATATCCCAAAGCTTATTAAGTTCTGGCTAGTGACACGTTGTTTAACTAAAATCTGGCTTGAGCACGAAAAAGGTATATCATTAAAGACCTGCCTGTAGGCTAAGAATTTTAGTTGAATGAAACATGCTTGCAACCTTAAATTAGACAAACCATGTTCAGCCCTCTATTTTAAAAACGCAAAAATAATCAAATAAGTGGACTTTTAAAAATGTTTGAGATATGCCCAATGACTTTTAATATAAAATGTGGGAAAGAATTCCACAGGCTCCCCACGCGGTTAGACGATAATCCCGTTTTCCTGATAGGCCACTGTGGATGAGCTAGCTCTGTGCTAACACACATGCTTCTGTGTAGACAATGAAAACAGCAGTTTCAATCCTAACCTTTACCAGATCTGCTTTATCTTGGCGCCTTACCGTTATATTACTAAAAGTACCACCAGAATGTGATGCCCAAACATATTTGGCGTCGGTATATCCAACAATGGCGCCATCCTGACAGGATCCATCGGCCATCAGGTTATCCACGTAGCTTTGCCAAGACATATTCAAGAAAATTAACTATAGTTTTAAAAGCGCTGGTTAATGTGAGGCCACACAACAGCAAGCTGTCTTAGTAGCAAACAGTATATTTAGCTCCCAGTCTATGCCACAATTTGTCCAAGGCTGTGTCCAAATAAAGCCGGGGCTGGGAGGCAGTGCTGGGTGTAGTCCGTATCAGATCCCTCCGCACACAATGAGACAGGGGCGCGCTTTAAGAAGGCGCTGTGTGAGCCATGTGTGATGCACAGGCCAAGGCCAGTGTGCGGGAATGCTGCAGTTCAAGACAAACATACACAACTCATGTGTTTCTCACATATTTGACCAGTCATACTAAAAAAATCTACTTCTGCAGTTCATTTCTGAAATGTCAGATGTAAAGGTTTATTTTAAGTGCAGTTTTCTTTCTTTCTTTCTTTCTTTCTTTCTTTCTTTCTTTCTTTCTTTCTTTTTTTTTTTTCTTTTTTCTTTCTTTCTTTCTTTATTTCTTTATTTATTTATTTACCTCTGTCTTCTTTGTGTCTTTTATGCATGCTGGATAATTCTCTGTTGGTTTATTCTGGTTTATTCTGAACATAAAATATATTTTTTACACTTTACTTTAAACCCTCTAGGGGCGATGTTATCCATGGATTTGCATCTCTTTCACAAATCAACATAACTGATCTATTCCATGTTTATAGGTTACAATGGTACGGAATCTCAGTGCTGCCAATTTCATACATCATGTTTTAAACATTTTTGAATTAGATTTTTTGTCATAAACAATAACAAAAAATATGTTGTAGTTTATAAAGCTGCAGAATAGATTTTAAACAAAAATGTAGGTCCTATACTCATAAGACTTACATTTTTGTTTAAAATCTTTTTCTGCAGATTTATAAACTACAAATTTTATTGAATTTAAAGTTGTAGATGTGCTTTTTAGACTAAAAACAACCGCGCTGTAGATCTGAGTTAGCTCTTAACTGGCAAGCCAGCAACATGTCTTTAATTTCTTCCTTTTTGAATTTTTCGAAAAGCATAGCACTTTAAAATGGGGCACTTTACTTCCGGAACCAGTGCAATTCCACTGTAGTGACTGTCCACTTCCTGGTTCATCAAGCTCTGGATCCCATGTTAAATCCCAATCCCAAATGTTGATGGCTATATTTGTTTCACTTTTAAGGGATTTATTTATCATTAAAAAAAAAAAAAAAAAAAAAAAGATGCTTGCATTTGGATCTTTATTTATTTATTTATTTTTTACCGTATTGATGGAATTAATTTCTCAAAGAGTAACAGTCTGTTTTTGCTATAGACATTTTCATTATAATATAACATAGTTTTGTAATAGTTATACGTTAATATGTTAAACAGAAAAAAAAAAATAACAAAGTGGTACTACCAATCTCTACTTTATTTATTTTTCAGTTGTATCACGCAATTTCATGATAACTACAGGTAACATGATGCTACCACGTGATACTGTCAAGTAATAACATGACACAATAAATAAATAAATAGAGTGATGGGCACTGCGCCAGATGAACTGGCCTCCACAGTCACCAGACCTAAACCCAGTCGAGATGGTTTGGGGTGAACTGGACCGCAGAGTGAAGGCAAAAGGGCCAACAAGTCCTGAGAATCTCTGGGAACTCTTTCAAGACTGTTGGAAGAGCATTTCAGGTGACTACCTCTTGAAGTTCATCAAGAGAATGCCAAGAGTGTGCAAAGCTGTAATCAAAGCAAAAGGTGGCTTCTTTGAAGAACCTAGAATATGACATATTTTCAGTTGTTTCACACTTTTTGGTTATTTACTATACTTCCACATGTGTTAATTCAAAGTTTAGATGCCTTCAGTGTGAATAACAATGATCATAAAAAAACTACATCTTTGAATGAGAAGGTGTGTCCAAAACTTTTGGTCTGTCGGTCTGTATATATATATATATATATTAATATATAATATATAATATATATATATTATATATATATATATATATATATAATATATATAAACAAATATAATATATTTATAAAATGATCCCTCTCACCCTACGCGGGTGGTCTCATCCACTTTCCAAGCTCGGTCCTCTACCAGAGCCAGGGAGCTTGAGGTTCTGCGCAGTATCCTTGCTGTTCCTAGGACTGCACTTTTCTGGACTGAGATGTCGATGTAGATCCAGGATATGTTGTAGCCACTCATCCAGTTTGGGGGTCACGCCCCAGTGCACCGATCACCACGGGCCACTGTTGCTTCACCTTCCAGCCTTCTCCAGCTCTTCTCTGAGCCTCAGCTTTTCTCTGATATTAATCGCTTGGTATTGCCACTCCACCACCACGGCCCCTCTGCCCTATCCACCACCACATGCTGTTGGTTCACCTTACCTTCTGTCTGTCTGTATTTGGAAGTCCCACAGGATCTTGGCTCGGTCATTCTCTACCACCTTGGGAGGTGTTTCCACTTAGATCTTGGGGTTTCCAGTGCGTACTCGGCACAGATGTTCCTGTATACTATGCCAGCCACTTGGTTATGGCGTTCCATGTACGCTTTCCCTGCCAGCATCTTACACCCTGCAGTTATGTGCTGGACCGTCTCAGGGGCCTCTTTGCACAACCTACACCTTGGGTCTTGTCTGGTGTGGTAGATCTGGGCCTCTATGGCTCTGGTGCTCAAGGCCTGCTCCTGTGCAGCCAGGATGAGCGCCTCTGTGCTGTCCTTCAGCCCAGCCCTTTCAAGCCATTGATAGGATTTCTTGAGATCAGCCACTTCAGTTATGTTCCGATGGTACATCCCATAGGGCTTGTCCTCCCATGATGGTTCCTCCTCCAATATATATATATATATATTATATATTATATATATATATATATTATATATATATATAATATATATATATATATATATATATATATATATATATATATATATATATATAAAATAAAAAAAATAAAAAAATAAAAAATAAATAAATAAAATATTTGTATCACGTTATTACCCAGGTAATTACCTGATACGATCACTTCATTACTTGATAATTTTTAATTTTTTAACATTTTATACAGAATTCTATAACTTAATGTAAATATAGCCAGTCTCAGAACACTTCCATCAGACTGAAAATGACTTTCGGATGATAGTCAAACGTCTTGACTTTGGAAATGCAGTCCAGATGACAACTTTGAAGACTTTCTACTATTTATTTTTTTACCACGTTCCTACATGATAGTATCGAGTCTTTATATGATAGTCATCAGAACATTTCGTGATACAACTGGAAAAAAACAGTAGAGATAGGCAGTACTGAGCTTCCGCAGCACTGAGCTTCCATACAGTTGTTTATAATTTTCCTGTTTTTCAGGTGTTCCGTGAAGGCGTCCGGCGCCCAGAGAGGGCTATTCACAAACATCTCTACGCAACTATCTGCGCGCACTCTTCCTACCCACGATGCAGCGCGGCGCACACAACATAGCCATCTTGTCAGAAGTGACTGAGGGAGGTAACGGCTGGAGCTGTTTATATTGTCGCTAGTTAAACAACACAAGGAATTTGTCGGCGGTCTCTGTCTAAACTACATGAAAATACGTGTTTAGTGTCTTTAGCAGATGAACTGAAGCTGGTAACGTGAACTGGTCCCGAAAAGTGCTTTAGTGAAGATGTCTCGTTTACTTGTACCGACGTAGGGGAGTGTGCAGCACCAGCCTGCTAGCGTTAACCCAGTGAGTAGAGGGCTGCGGGCCCTCCTCAGGCTGAAGTGGCTCTTCTGGCTGGGGCCTTTGACAACTGTACAACCGGGTTTCGGACCGATCAGGACTAACCCAGAGCTTCGGATTTACCATCATGCGTTGCTGTTGGTGATCAAAGCCGCATCACTGAACAAGACCCGGTTATGAGCCTGTGAAACGCCGCGGAAGAGCGTCGGGTAAAGGGATGGCGCAGATACAACTGGACTTAAGTTAGCTGGTGAAGTATTTTTGTTAAATGTGCTGTTTAATATGAATTAACCGTCTACGAAGCTGCAGCACAGCTCGTTTCTTTTGACGGAAGATAAATATAGCCATACGAGACTTGGAAACAGGCTGCCAGTATGTCGAAAATGCCGGCCAAGAAAAAGAGCTGTTTTCAAATCACCAGTGTCACCCAGGCCCAGGTGGCGGCCATAGGAGCTGCAGATGATACAGAGAGCCTGGACGACCCGGACGAATCGCGAGCAGAGGACGTGTCTTCAGAAATCTACGACATGTCTCGAGGGGAGTATGAGCCCACCAGTGACAGAAGTCCATCCGAAGAAGCCCAGAACAATGTTGTGGAGGTAGAGGCACCAGCAAACATACCTCAAGCAAGTCAGCTGTCAAACAAAGTGTCCAATCAAAGTGGCCTATTGCAGACAGGGCTTTCAGCTGGGCCACCCGTCGCTCTTCAGCAACCGGCGAGTGCTGCCTCTACGAACACATCACAGACAGCATCCAATTCAGCTTCTCCTGCTGCCTCTGGTTCCACAGTGAGCTGCACATCACGCTTCAGAGTCATAAAGCTCGATCATGGTACAGGGGAACCATTTCGGAGAGGCAGGTGGACTTGCACAGAGTTTTATGATAAAGAGTCTGAGGGCTCAGTGGGCAAGTCTGGAGATAGCATAAGACATGCCAGTACCACACTGGACCCCAGTGGAGAACGTGACAGTGGACTGGGACACACATTGGGCTCAGCAGCAGACACAACAGTCGCCTCAGCACGGATCATATCTGGGGAGACTTTACCCACACAGTCAGGCTACAGCAATCGTCAGCAGAGCCTTAGTGGCACACAGAGTGCCTTCTCTAACAGCAAACCAACTGCTATCCAGCCACCACAGACCAGTACTGGCGCCCTCCAGCAGCCTACATCGCAGGCTGGACTTCAGGTGGGACAAAATGGCCTGCCTCAGCCTGGTATTCACATACACAAGTCACCCTCTTCTTACCCTGCACAGCCCCAGCTTCCTATGGGTCACCTCCTGACAGGTCAGCCCGCAGCTTTGGGGCAGAGCCAGTCAGAGTATTATCAGCCCACAGGCCAGAGTATCCTCTCTGCTGGACAAGGGGCTTCTCCGGTGATGCCTGGAGCTACAGGTGGAGTTTCTATGCCCAATCAAATGGGGGATGTTGCAAGTTCTCTGCCTACAGGACCACCTCTTCAGCAGCAGCCAGTGGGAAATGTTCCTTCTTCTTTATTGGTCGGTGGGTCTACTTTACAGACTCAGTACATTACAACGGGACAGCCACCACAACATGGTGCATCACCATCCAGCATACAGAATGTGCCTGCCAATGCAGTGAGCTCCAGTGTGCCGAGCACCATGCCCACTGCTGTGCCCAGTGCCTCCAGTGCAGTCATGCCAAATGTGACCAGCTCTGCTCTATCTCCAGCTCCGTTTAAGACTGCAGTGGTGCAGGGGATCCCAGGAGCTGGACTGGGACAGGTCGAGATTGCATTTGGAAGAAAGTCTGAGGGACCTCTTGTCCCCGGGAAGGAGCCCGCAAAGCCTCTGATGACTGATGCCCTGCAGCTTTCCACGCCCACCGTCAACAGCCTGTTTGGGATCCACATACCCGTGGATGGGGATGAGGACAGGTAACACCACACCTGGTACACTCACAAATGAACTCAACATGGGCTATGAACAAACGAAAGCATATATATATATATATATAGGTATAGTAGTATAGTAAACTCTAACCCTGCGGCGAGTTGACCACTGTCCAGGATGTTCCCCCGCCTAAGGCCCAAAGTCACTGGGACAGGCTCAATTCACCGTGACCCCTAACAGGAACAAGTCGTAAAAAATGAATACTATAGTAATTAATAAATTTATATTTGAATTATTGTTCACTGGTCCCTAACACTGACAAAGTTCACAGCAGTTTATTGCTGGGTTTCACATTCTAGAACTCTTGTCAGTTAAAAGCCAGGTTGGGGGCAAGAGCCAGTTTTTACTATTAATAACATTGGACTTTGTCATGAAATATTTCAGAAATGATTTAATAAATTTGAAAAGTGATGATTTTTGGGGTGACTAGACCCAATAAACTTTTGCATTTAGGGGAAATGCTTTTACTAGCTGGTTAGTGCAGAGGAGGAAATGTAGATTCATTTCTGTGTCATGTTGCTGGCTTCCTTTCCAGAGCATGTGCTTTCATTCCTGACTTTGAGCTCAGTTTCACTTATAGAAGGCGGCGAGCGGAGGAGCTGAGCGGAAATAATATTGGGCCTGAAATCTCTTTGTAGTTCTATCTTTAAATGTGGAAATGTCTTACTCCAGTCCCAACTGAGCATAACTCTAATTATTTTTTCATCCCGGGTAGTTTGATTAATTTCTTTTGGCTGTGTTACTAGAAAAGTATCTTGTATTGTCATTAGGTGTTGCAATATTAACTTTCTGTGTTATTTTCTAATGGCAAATCCAAATGTAAAAATGAAGTCAGTGGATTCTGAATCTTGAGTTGCCAATAGGTAGTCGCTTACCTGTTATGTTAATATTACTCTTAATGTTAAAAACTTTAAAAATCAAAGGATGTTTTTGATAGAGATGCATGCCCCCAAAAAAACGTCAGAATTGATACAATGTACTTTCTCTTTTGATTGATGTTATCCATAAGCAGACATTAACATGAGCTTATTGGCCGCCCTGAGACTGATAAGTGCGGGTGGGGAGTCTTTGTACAGATAGTGTGGATTGCCTATCAAACACACAGCAGTAGCCTTTCCAACGTGCCCCTGTGGGCCAGATAAGAGCCGTGTCAGAGGGGCGTGTCAGCCCTCTCTGCTCGCGCTCACAAACCTGTTTCTCTGGCACAGCTACTTTACTTTATTCATTTTTTGATGGACACACTATGATGGTATTATGGAACCATGAGACAAATCACATCAAGAAAACTTGAAACAACGGTGCTAACGTTTGTGGATCGAACTGTTTTTGTAGCGTCATCTTTGTACCTCCCACATCCACCACTGAGTTGACAGACGAGGCCTGACAGTTGTGAGTTTACAGTGGACCTGCTGAATGATGGCAGATGGGGTTTGTGACTGCAGGAAAGGCAGAGTGTTTCACCTGTTGAGCCTTCATACAACAGGCATCTGAGCTATGCTTAATGCAGCCACCCCTGTTTTTGTACCTGATTGGTTGCTTCTAGGCATATTTCTAGATCTTACATAAACAACTTTCACCTCCCAAAATGGTTTGACAGAACGTAAATGTTTACACACAGATACGTACATTCAGAGTGATACAACTATTACACTGTGACAGTCCAAAACAAAACTACACTTAAGAACTACACTAGCATGTAGCCTCAGCTGAAACTGACTACACATACTAGTTAGTTTTTTGTTTTTAATTTTCTGTGATTGTAGGTGTACACCAGGGCCAGGCATTCAAGTCAAGTAGTACTGGTTAATGAGTACTAGCACCTTTCTGATTTGCTGTTGTTATCTATACATCCTTTTTTCACTCACTTACTTTACTCTAAGCCAAAATAAACTCCAAAAGAAGCATTTATCTTGAACATTTGATGGTAAATTCAACTCATCTAATTCCACTTAGATCTACATCATCTATTACTTATTTATTGTGTTTGTTGGTTTTGAATGAATCTTACACGTTTTACAAAAATATTGTCTTGCTCAAAATTGCGCTGTGAAGTTATATTTTATTGTGTATTGTATATTTTATGTATATTGTATATTGGAATTAGGGCTGGGCGATATGGCTAAAAATTTATATCACTGTTTTCTTGGAGCGATTTTATCACCATTCATTATATCAACAGCTAAATCCAGCTGTCAAATTCTGACCAGTGTGGCCAAAGAAACAAGCAACCTCAGCCCTTCAATAAAAAGTTATTAAAAGAATCGATTAATTAGAGCGATGTGTGTTGCTGCAAAATAAGTGTTAAGGATTTTGCCACATCATGTGTTTTTCTTACATTAATAACGACTTTTAGACATGAAAACATGCTAAAAATTGATGTTTCAGTCATATAAATGGATATATTTTAACAAATCAAACCTGAAAAGTTGCTAAGATTCGTTCCTTTTATAACTTAAAAGCACAGTTCAAAAGGAACTTAAAAAAAAAACAAAGTTTGAGTAGCTGTAAAGACAGATGCATCAAATAGAGAAAAGGGAAATCACGATTTTATTTAAAAAAAAAGAAAAAAAAAGCAGATTGTCTCAGAGATGAGCTAACAATTCAATTTTTATCTCAATATTGCCCAGCCCTAAATGGAATTGATAGCTTGGAAAAGCAAACTGCACCGGCAGGCAACACTTATCTAGCTAACAGCATGTAAATTGCAAAATATCGATTCTTACAATTTTTCTACAAACATGCTGAAATGTCTGAGAATTTTGCTCTTTGCTTGATTAAAAATGGGTAATCTAACTATTCAAAAATAGTTTAGCTTTACAGTGTTGTATTTAGATGGCCCCTTGTGTTTGCACTTGTAAGTAATTATAGTAGAGCAGTTATGATGAGGTAGACTGTAGCAACGCATTTATTTTCTCACTGTTGTGCTTCCCAGCTGGTCTTAATGAGTCAGTCTTTTAATAACATCATAGGGCCTGAGTTTCTCACTGAGGTGCTACTTTTTATTTAGATTTGCATATGGAAGTGCTGTGAGGTAGAGGCTGGGGTGTGTCCTTAAAGGGGTGGCTTGGCCTGAGAGTGTGTGTGTATTCTTGTTCGAGTAGGGGCCTCTGGTCAGGAAACTGGAAGGCAGCACAAAGCTACTTGAGGCTAGGCTCATGAGCTTCCATAAGGCAAACTCAGACTTGATCTGTCTAACTTGTTGACTTTTGTTGTGTCCTGTTTTCAGTCAAAGACCCTCCTACATGCCCTCATCTGATTGACACTGTCACATGTCGTTTGTACGGAGGGTCGCTTAATTTCCTTTCAATGTTTGAGGATCAGAAATGTGTATTCCTGGCTGACCATAGGGCTTAAAGATGGTACTACATGACTAGAATTTTTGGTTTACAATACAAAAAAATACTGTGGAGTATTTCATATTTCAAATTCAATTATGATGATTGCTCATATTCTCAAACCTTTTACACCAAATAATAATAATAATAATAATAATAATAACTATTGATAATATTTGACTTTTTGAGTACCTCCACATTTCGTCAAGCCAAAATTAAGACTAAAGCCGATCTAAAAACAGAAGTAGATCTAAATTCAAACTGAACCAAGTACTTAACCCAAAAGTACAAAAACATGAGTATTTCACCAAAGGCAAACTGCACAGCACTAACTGGACACATACCACAGTTTAAAACACTTTTAACTGATTGCATACAGTACTTGTGTAATTCCCTTAAGATTTTTAATGCCATGTTCACACAAAACTACAGCATCAAAAGCAAAGCATTGGGTTAAATGTGAAATCTAAAGCGGGATCATGTTCAACATAGAATTGTGAAGCAGAATTCACCAAGCGCTGGATCGTTTGCTAACAGGGAACGTGAGCTGGGTTTAGACCATCATGTGACTGGTTAGTTTTACCCCACTCATGTTGTTGTTTCAATAGTGATGTCCTAACGTAAGACAGGTCTTTAGCGTTGTAGTGTCTGCCTTGGTGGTGTGTTCAGCTCGTCAAGCATCCAAAGTCAAACAATCTGAAATTTCTGTTATATTTGTGAATCAGGAGCTTCTTCTGAAGTAGCAGGCTTTCCTCCAAGCAACAGTCCCTGCACAAGACAGTAAAATAATTTGTCACTTATCTGTTCTTTTTCTACATTGAAGATGTGCTGCTGAAGCTGCTTTAGAGATTTCCATCGATACAAAACCGTATTTGTTTTAAAAATGAATAGGAGATCCAATGTATTGCCATACATAATTGACTTTATGGACAAAAACAGTGATTTCTACTTGTAGACTAAGACTACGTTCATAGCGGCCTATTCTAGACTAATTATTTACTATTTAATTATCTGTTTGATTGAAGTCAGTGTCCAAACCTTGTTCACAGTGGGCCACATTTTGAAATCCAAATGAAGCAGAGGGCCATAATACATGACTGCAAAGTAAATCATTAAACATTATGCATTTGACCCAATTATAATGAACCACTAAAACTATTAATAAACATTCATTTTATGTTGATATACCATCAAAATGTTTTCGATTATGAAAACAACAATTACTCAAATTTGACATTAAAAACTATTCTTTGTTTTAATTTGGGCCAATGAAACAGGACGTCTGAGAGCCGCTGTTTGGACATGCCTGATTTAAGTTTTGTCTGTTTGCTGCTCCCCTAATGTTGCACTGCTCATGTCTGCCAGAAGTTTATCTTTAATTCTGTCACTTCAACAGACTTTGTTCTCTGTACTGATAACAGAATAAAAATACTTACTTTATACTACTCCAACCATTAAGTATTATTTACTATCAATGTATTGTCCAGAATGTTGACCATCTTGTTTGTAGATTATGAGAGCAAAGATGAGTCTCTGAGGCTTCACCATTGTCTCCTCTATTTATGGAAAACACTGCATTCTATTAACATCACTTACATTATGGGAGGACAAAAATGTACATCTCAATATATATTTTCATATCTCGATACACTATATATGTCTTGATGTCTTTGAAATTTAATTTTTAAGTGAAACTATTTTTTTCCCAAGCCTTAGTCTGCTTATTAGAAAGTAGAAATGTGAATTTACCTTAAATAAATTCATTTTGGTCATGTCTTTTGCTGAGTAAAACTAAAAGTAACCCATGCAAAAACACATTTATAATTTGACTATTACAACAAATAGAAAATAATATATTTGATCTTAACATTCTCTTTGTCACTTTTTTCTGTAACTGCAACTGCTTTTCATTAATTGCATGAGTTTTCTTCTGTTAATATTTAATAATGGCCAAATTCCTATCTTGTCCAGTAAATATCTTGATATATGATATACTATATTGATATAGCCCTACCTTATGAGTGATGAAAATCATTAAAACAGTGCTTCTGTGCCCTCACTGTGTTTGTTTAGTCCAGTCAGCAGCGTCCCCTTAAGCCTTTCATCACTTTCTGAAGCCATGTTTTTGAGGTGCACATGTTGCTGTGGTTGTGGATTTGAGTGGCTGTAGCGCTGTCAGGCTGTCTTCACCTCACTATCAGGTGCTCCTGAACTGTGCTGTGCTGCAGATGATCAGCTGGTAATATGCAGCTATGTGTTTTTTTGTGAAGTCTACTTTTCTGTAGTTGTCTCACAGTCATGTGAATGATAATAGAGGAGTTTTGTTAGTACAATCTGTCAATCAAGGTTTGTCAAAAGCAGTACTTTTATGTGATGATAGTCCAAGGCCTTTGGTAGCTCACTTTAATGTGAAAGTGGACTACACCAAATATTGTACTAAAACACTAAAACTGCTTTAATAACATAGCGACACTATTTTAGTGTCTTTAGTTTATTTTTATGAGATCAATAGAAAGTGATCCCATAACTCAGTTGAGCAGCCTTTATCTTGTAATGAACAGTGGCACCAGTTCTGCGTAGTAAAATCAATCTTGTTCATCTACAACTCTAAACCTGCTGAAAGAAAGTCCCACAGGACTGGTGAAATCTAAATATTTCTGACCTACTTCTGTGCCGTGGCAGCTGGATGGATGGATGGGCGTAGAGCTTTGAGTTAACACTTGGCCTTTCAGAAGATTCTCTGAAGCGACACATGTCCTGCTCCCCGACCTTCTCCTGCGCTACGTATTAACTATTAACTATTAAAATATGACATGTGCAGAGCAGGTCATTGTTTAGTATTTGGTTCAAGGTAAATAGCAAAATATTGTAATAGGAACAGCCCAATTGACTTTCAATTCAAAACTGTTGAACTGAGAAGCCCGCCCCTTATAGTGAACTTTCAACATGGCCAGATTTTGGTGTAACCTGGAGTCTGTTTTATTAATATAGACTAGGGCTGGGACGATACTCTTTTGTCACGAATACAATACGACCAGCATGCAAGACGCTGCCATACGTACAGTACATGATATCACAATACACGGGATGTAGCATGGTAGTTTGTGCTGCAGCCATAATTCAAAGAAATTAAAAGTGAATGGCTGTGTTGTAATACAAAATGTCTTCCCTGACTTTGGTGCTAATTAATGATGAATAGTTTGGTGTTGACACAATCCTGATGTGAAGAGAAGCTTTGACTGTGACATATGTAAATCTAACAGAGACTAAAAGTACATTTAATGTTCTTTAACTCTGACATGTAATCATACAGTAAAGTACTGTGATACATGTATTGCGATACTACACTGTACGATACAGGAAATTGTATTACGATATACTGTATCTCAAAACAATGTATTGTCCCAGCTCTGATATACACATTTAGATGAATGAATGACATACAGAATACATATCACACACACAGATACATAATACTGGTGGATGGGGATAGGACAAAAAGAAAACACACCGAATTATGCAAACCTGGACAAGTTAATCAAAAATGAGTAAACTAACAACCAGGGAACACCATTTATATCATGATTAAAAGCTCATAAAAGTAAAAAGTGCCTTTTTTAAAAGACTTGGCACTGAATCAAAATGTTACTTACCATGTGTAAGTATAAAGAGCTTTTTTTTTATTTTGTAAATCTTTTTTAAGTCTTTATATGAAAGTTGCAGTGCATTATAATGGGCAGTTGTACAGTTAAAAAGCAATTAGTTTATTCTAAAGAAAAGTCTTGTGTCTCTTCTCCTCTTGTGGGATCAGTCTCATCCCACACTAGTGCTGAAAAACCTGAGGATTTACTTATTTTACATTTGAATGTTCTGTGTTTTCTTGGTAATAATGTCGTGATAAGACCTTATGTTGAAAGTAGTCAGTCATGTAATTTGTCACTCTTCCCCCTGACTCTGTAACCTTAGACTTCTATTGGTCATTCACATGCTAAATGACTTGGCAGGGTTATTAGCGATGCAGAAGAGGCTGCTAAAGTAAAAACCATGCGTCATGCTCGGGCCCCAGTGTGACATCAGCCCACAAGAATGCACCAAAAGGTTATTTTAGTCATCCTACAGTCGCCCAATCTGCTTAGGCCTCACTGTGAAGCCAAGTTTGACCATGTTTTGGACTTTAAGCATCCTTGAATCTAGATTTATTGAGTCTAGAGAAATGTCTTGTGTGAAGGTATCTATAGTAGCACATTGTCCTCATCTGTATTTGTGGCCACATTCGCTCACTTGGGTTTATGAAGCAGATGGCGCTTCACTACTGTTGAGCACACACAGACTAGTTTGAGCTGCTCCACAAAGAGGTTCTTTCAGAGATGGATATTGACATGTTATATTTTAGTTTACAAAGACAGCCATTGAGATCCACATGATTTCGACATAAAAACAAGACCTCTTCCTTCTCCCTCACACATTCACCGGACTCCAGGTTGTCTGACCTCCATGATAACAACCAATGGAAAGCGCTTTGCCCCTTAAGTATTACTGTGGAGGCGTGTGCTTGCTTGGATGTGTTTTCTTTGCCTGCAGAGTGAAGTGAGGCAATGGCAAAAGAGGGGGTCTGTAAAAGGGCTCAGTCATGAGGTAACAAGAGAATTTGTGCCAGAGATTTCTAGGAAAATAGCTTTGGCCGTTCTATAATATTCACACACATGCTCCGTATCAACTCCTCCTTTCTTGTGCTGCTCTATGTGTGTTGGCTGCTGCTCCATGTGTCACTATGAGCGCATATGCATAGAGTGTTTGTGAGACCGCAGCAGGGAGGTTGGACCAGATGTGTGTGCGTTGTGTGCTAAGGGTCAGAGCGGGGATTTCCTTTCCCCTTCCCGACATGCATCCCATGTCACAGCGCACACTGTTCCTTTGTTCTTCTTAAAACACAAATACACTACACTCACAAAGCGTTTGCAGCGATGCTTTCAACGCCATGATCCTGAGCAAAAGTAAACCAGTTTCAGACTTTGTGGATGAGCCAGTCCTCTTTCTCTCAAGTTAATGGTGACTGAGTGATCGGCAGGTTGTTTATGAATAGGCCTGAGGAGGTGTGTGCTCTCTATGAAGCAATCTGCATTCCTTTTTGTCCTCTCTCTCTCCCTCTCTTGCTCTCGTTCCTTCTTTCTCTTCTTTCCTAGTTAAATAGCTCAAGACCTCCTAAAGAGTCTATAGGGGGCTCAGAGTTGGCTTCACATAAAGTACTACATTAGGCTACACTTCTAGGAATCACATGCCGCTGTGTCACAACATGTCCTCATTGTTTTCATCTGCTCTGTTTCTGTTTTCTCTCTCTCCCTGAATACGGTTGATACAGGAACCCCTCCAAGGCTTTCTACCAGGCCTTCCAGTCTGGCAGCAGGTTAAGAGATTCAAAGGCCCTCAGTGATAGGTACAGTACTGCCCTGGTTTGGCCTCTGCTGGTCTGCAAGAGTGTTGCATTTGTGTGCCATGTGCGCCTACAGACTTTGCTTTGTCCACATGCATGGGTTACATCTGTGAGTCAAGATACACTGTACACGAAACAACAACATTGTCTCAAATCAGGAAAGCATCACAAGAGTCTGTTGGACTGTAACAAAAACTTTTAACAAGACATTAATCCAAAGTATGAAGGGTGAAATGCACAAACAAAAACTTCCTTTGTAAGTTTTAGGCAGATTACAGCTTACTCAGGAAGTGGACTCAAAGCTTAGTAGTGGCTTTGACAGCAAGGAAGAAATATGAATGCTTGAAAACCTACTAAAGCTGATGGAAAATTTATGTCGTCAGATCATACTTGTCATAACATTGTAGCCATTTGGACCTGTACATGACGGTTTTCTTATGTGATGTGAATGCATCATGGAGGTGAGGTGCAAGCATGTGCACCCTGGTTCTGCCTGACTTATGTGTTGTGCTCTTGTGCTGTTTGATGAGATGGGCCCATCGTCTGCTGAACAATTCTGCAACTCTCTGACCAAAGTGAGAAGGGAAGCTAACAAACCCACACTGAAGTGACAGGAAATGAAAGTGCTTAAGTGAAGTATACATCTGACACATCGCCGGCAGTGCAGTGCAGGAAGCTGGCATTCAGTCTTGTTTTAGGTTCTCAATGCATTGTCTCAAGATATCAGCAAAGTAAATTTGTCAAAACAGCTTAAAGTGACACAAACTCTACAAAATAAAGTATGCAGTTAAATGTATTTTTTGTCTTGACTTGCTTTTGGGTGGAAAAAGATTTGGTGTGTGAGTTAGTAGAATAATTTAGTTTAAGTTGGATTTCTTCTCCAAGTCAGTGGTTCCACTTGACTTATTTTGTCTGTGCACCTGTTGTCACAGGGCTCATGAGCTGGCCTCACCTTCTCACATGCCTAAACACGTCTTATAGTCAATTATCTAGACTTGTCTTTATTTCATTGCACTGTACCTACTAGTTTGGAGTAAACCAATTTTCTGGAAAATTATTTGCCCAGTTTTGATTTGTTTCCAACAGCTGATATTTCAGAGCCTCTACTGGGATCTTTATTAGGATTGATAATCAGTGGTTGTAACCTGCCGGGTCCCGCCGCCTCAGCAGCATACCCCAGTGTCATACTGTTTGCTTAGTGACACTAGTTAAACAGTGCAGCTTCATTTACCAAGCCCTGAGCACACTTTTGTTTTGAGTAGAAATCCCAAACAAGTTTGTGGCTTTAGCATAAGCTATAGAGGCTTAGCCAAGATCACATGCATCAGGAGTGAACTTTAAAGCGGCCATGACAGTAGTCAGTGCTGTGTTATATTCATGTCATAAACGGTCATCGTTTTCAAGAGTCTATTTATGTAGAAAATTATGTAATTAAGAAAAATTAAGAAAATATATTTTTAAATGTGGCTGCAGCTTAACATTCACAACAACAGTGACCAAGTGTAGCCTTCATTCAAAAAAAGTCTGTGGGCCTTTTAAAATAAGCATGAGAGGTGCTTGTCCTCAAATAGAGGGACCTCATTTCAGAGCCTGATGACCTCTGCACACAGATGACGAGGGATTATAATGTTACCTGAGTGGAATTGGACAGCACCTATTTTGGTGAAAAAGAAAAGTACTGATCTTAGTGTAAATGAAGCTAGGACTTTGGACTTTCCTTTTGATGTAAAATCAAATCCGTATATTATACTGAGTAAAAGTAAATCCAGGTTAAACACAGTCACTGCATTTTCATCTGACAAAAAAAATCGTAATAAAACATTTTGTAAGACATCTAAAACTATTGAGAAACTGCCTGACATACCATGGAATAGTAAAAACAACATGTGATGGTCATTTATGCAAAGTTTGATGCAAAACAAAACAAACAAACAAACAAACAAACAAACCCATTGATACCGCTTTTAGCAGCAAAATTTTTTTTCTCTAAATAAACAAACATTTTAAAATAATTTATATTACAATAAAAATCTAGGTATAATTTATATGAAATATGTCGTTTGTAACAGCTCCAGAGTATTTATATTTTGTTACTTGTGAATCACACACGCTCCAGTGTTCACAGACTAGTGTTTATGATAAAGGAGATTTAAAGCTCTTTTCAACAGACACTTTCTGCATTCAGTAATTAAACAGTTTTCTAAAAGTTTAAGTATATGAGTAGAATGCTAATGCTAACGTTAGCAAAATGTCCGCCTGCAGGAAATATACATGGATCTATTAAAATATCAATATACGGTAGATGGTGCTGATGAAGGGGAGGGGCTTGGATGAAATACCTACAGAATATCAAAAGTAGTATTTTTATAATTAATAAGCCTGTTTTAGTCAAGAACATAAAAAACCCTGTTTGGAAAAGTTACTTTTATGAAGAAAAAAAGGTAAAGTAATAAGTGTTTGGAAAGAATGTCACAGTTTTGCTTCACTTTTCCACAGTTTTCTTGGTGACTAATTATTCCAGACCAGTATAGTTGGTTTCAGCTAGTTGTTAGCTTTCCAATGATAGTTTCTGTAGCTTCAGCAGCATCTGATTTTATTATTGCTCAGGACAAAGTTCTATTTTCTGACTGTGTTTCCCCCATCAACCTAAAACAATGTGCATAAGCATGGATGTACCTTAACCTGTCCTGATCAAGCTGACTCATTTTCAACTAAATTGGAAAACCTTTAGGGTGACACGGTGGCGCAGCGTTAGTGCTCTGGCCTCATAGCAAGAAGGTTCCGGGTTCGACTCCCAGGCCGCCGGGGCCTTTCTATGTGGAGTTTGCCTGTTCTCCCGTGTCTGCGTAGGTTTCCTCGGGTACTCCGGTTTCCTCCTACAACTAAAAACATGTCCAATGTGCCTCCCTCCCCAGGACTACAGATGGAAATTAGCTGTAAACTACAATCTGGTACAAGCATCTCTGCCTTGTGCTTAATGTAATTGTACACTGTCTTAATAAACCTTACCTTAGATAATATCACCAACAATCATATTTCAATTCCAGTGTTCTCTGGTGCCTTTGGCCATATACATCTTGATTTACTGTACAGTCTCTGAGCTCTGTTGAAGAAGTCCACTCTCTGTAGGTCATATAGACCTGTGCCTTGGGTCACAGATTGTCAAGTGCTTTTTATGACGTCTGTTTCTGGCTGCATGTTGCTGGCATGGTAGCATCGGCATTTATGAGCAGAGAGGGACACATTCCTTCATTACAGGAAGGGCTTGTTTTGATAAATACAAAATCCATATCTATTTCATGAGCAAAAGGTTTACATGTGCAGCATTATTTTAAAAGCACTGCACAAAAAGTCTGTTTTATTGTGAAGGACAGAGTCAGGATGTGGTTGTTGACTTGAGCCTGAAGTGTTTCTCTCTCTTTTTTTTTTTTTTTTTTTTACAAAAACTTCACAATACAAAGTAACACTATTTGATCACTTTTTGAAGGCAAAATCTGATTGGAACTTGTTTCCAAGTTGCATTTTCATCCATAATGAAATTAGAATCTGACAAGTTCTGCACCCTCTTTTTTTTGTTTTTGTTTAACAGAATCTGGGCAAATTGGCACCACAGGGCTCCACTGCCAGTCATGTTTGTTGCTGGTTAATATCAGGTCATGGCTTAATGGTTACCAGACGTTCATGAACTGGGTCTGTATCCAGGGCTGTAACTATGGGAGAGTGAAATTGTGTTGACGTCTTGGCCTTTTTTCATGTCTGAATTCCACAGTAAAGCAATAAGGGTGTAACCCTGAAGTCCATTGAGCCTGTGCTTTACGTGGAGCACCTCCTCTTGGCACGAGCCTATTGAAACCTCTTGTGGAGGGAAGCTATAGGAGGGTCTGTCTGCGCCGCCTGTCTAAATTAAACACACCAGGTCCAGAGTGAAGCAGAGTTTTTTTTTTCTTCTAGTAAATGGTGTTGTGTAAGTGCGTGTGGGGGTTGCACAATGTTTTGCAGCCCGGCCTGGATGGTCAAGTGATTGTTGATGAAACTTATGCTCTTGTTGATTTGCACTGTGTTGAGGGTGTGTTTGAGTGACAGCTGAGGTGTTTTACTAAACACACAGTCTTTTCAATGTGCCATCCAGGGAGCATGTTCATGGTGTCAGAGCAAATGTATCTGTCACATCAAAGGCAGAGCTGATTGACAGCAGAGGTATGGGGAACATTCCTCTGATAAGAATCAGCTGAGTGCTTCCGCCGTCCTGATGGACCTGTGAGATGTTTAAAGGAACAGGACATCTTGTCCTCAGGGCCAATCTTTTCACATAGGACATAACTCACCACGTGGTGGCATTACTGTACAGCCAGGTGAGGTCTCCCACTCCCATCATCACATTGTTATGAGTTCAGCTTTACTTGATCTGGCCCTGCGCGTGGAGGGCTGACTGGCGACACCTTGTGGCGGTACTATAAACAAAACTAACCAACTAAAATTGTAAACTTTTTGAAATGTTTTGCTTGTTTGCTTTAATAATCTCCTGTCCTCCTGCATCTGGTTATCATTGTAACTATAACAATAGGCTTTAATCTCTTCACTTTGATTCTCTGTCATTCTGAATAGATACAATTCTCCTTTAGAGGATATTTGCTTAGTAGCGCTCAGTGACACAGTACAGTGCTTTGTCTAGGCCGTGCATGTGAGAGGCGTGGCCGATGTAAAGTTGTGCGCGTGAGCCCGCCTCCTCTCAGCTGTGAGCTGCTGCCGCAACAAGTTCATGTTTCATTTTTCTAAAAGTAGTCACTGGAGCTGCTCTAAACCGCCTCTGTCCCGGTATTTGGCCTCTTTCTCTTGCGGGACTGAGCAGAGCTGGTGCAGGTCAGAACCACATCATGCCGTGCACGTTCTCCTTCAGACCTCCGTGCTGCTCCGCGCAGTCACAGCAGCAGCAGAGCTACGGGCCGCTCTGTCCACGCCGCTCCTCGCGCCTCTGGCCGCAGCCGCACCGCAGGTAACGCACCTGCTGCGCAAGCAAACTATACACCGACCGGCTGGACTGTTTCGACTGTACTTTGGAAATGATTTATTTTCAAGGGTCTCGCATATTTGTGTATTCGTTACTGGTTGTGCGTTATATTTAGACAATACCATATCAATCTACGGCACAGCGCAACTGTTATACTAACTTGTGTAGGTTATTGAAGTTCATATACCCATTCTTTACATTGTGTGGTCCTCATGTCTTTGTACTTCTGTGTAAGTGATGATCTGACATAAATTGGACTCCGCACTAACTCTCGCCATATTAATGACAAGCCATTTGCAGACTGCTTATGGTCTGTCCTAGATTCTCCTTTGCACCAGTCATTTGATTAAGCACAAATGCTCTTGTGATGCATCCACTTTTAACTGCATTGTACATAGTACAACGTTTTTACAAATGTTATCAGTTTACTGATCTGATACACAACTTTTCTTTTGTTTTACAGTGCCTCGGGAACCAATGTTGTTGCCATTGACAATAAAATTGAACAGGCAATGGTGAGTATAAGATCAGAAGTAAATTTAAATTTTGTCTTCACAGAATATACATGTATGACTTTTGAAAGTAGAGTGCACTGCTCTTGACACAGTTATGCGTGTCAGGAGCAGAAATCTCCCATTGTATTCTACACGGCTCATGTGTTGCTCTGCCTGTTGTAGGACCTAGTGAAAAGCCATCTGATGTATGCAGTGCGTGAAGAGGTGGAGGTCTTAAAAGAGCAGATCAAGGAGCTATTTGAGAGGAACTCTGTTCTAGAGCGAGAGAACGCAGTGTTGAAGTCCTTGGCCAACACTGAGCAGCTGTCCCAGCTGTCTGCACAGGCCAGCTCCACGCCTCCTCAACCCGCACTCCTCACACCCAACCCTCCGCTACAAACGCCGCTTGATCCCAGCCAACAACTGCAACCCAACGTCACCTCAGCTTGAAGCGCAATTAAAAACTACAAGCAGCGTTTCTTGACAACCTATTACAGTTAGTGTATGTGAAAATTCAAAGAAGAGAAAACTTTGTCTTCTTAGCCACCAGCTTGACCACAGAGTACGGTGTACATTTGTGTGTGTGCGCGCCAGGCCGAGTTGGCGACAGCGACTGTGAATTGGTGTTGAATGTCTGTGCATCTGTACTGTGGGCCTTTCCAGTGTTAATGCAATCATTGAGACAAAGTTTAGAGGTGATAATCAGGGTGGTCTTGGTTAGAAGAGTTGGCTACGGTATGTGTCCACATTGACTGCTGGGTCCAAGCTTGCAATGAGATGCCTTGAATAGAAGGAGGCATCCTTGACCTGACACCTGCTCCAGACAGAGCGTGAACAGGTGCGTTTTACCTCCCCTAAGGGACAAATAGTGTGATTGTCAAAAGAGAGAGTTATTTTTTTAATGAAATAATCTGAGTGGGATAAGGGGTATTTTAGCCTTGCTGTTTCATGTTAAAGTGTGAGAAAGGAGAAATACCGCTGCCGTTACTTTTACATCAAGTCCAACCTTTGCATCAGTCTTTGAGTTCTACTGTTAAGTGTTTTATTTATTACAGGGCTGCTATTTCCATAAATGAACAATTTCTTCAACCTGTTAAATCCAGTCTCTCACTTTTACAGTGTTTCTGTTTTACATCCCCGGGGCAATTCTTAAAGGCAAACATAAATCCTGACAAATGGATAAACACTACTTAAATTCATGCTGCAATTTCCAATTCAAAACTTATGTCCTGATTTATGAATGTAATGGAAGTATTAAGAGCCTTGATTGGTGACTCTTCACTCTCAGACATCAAAACAAGGATACCCAAGATGTCAAATCTGGTTTTTCTCTATTAGTATTTTTGTTCTTTCAATGTTTTTCCTAAAGGGGGCCAGGGGGAAAAGCTGTGAAGTCATTCAACCTACTTTGTAACCAAAGATGCAAAGCTGTGTAAATTGATTATTTTTAAATGCACACATTTTGTTACTTTCTCCTCCACAAAATATTTTGTTGCTGTTTGGCATGTTCTGCATGATCTGTAATTTTCAACCACTTTCTTACCTCATTTTTACTCAGCACTCTTATTGTAAGATAGTCTGTGAACAGTGTAACGGGGAAAGCTGCAGCGTTGGCAACAGAAAAAAAACCTAGTGTTACTGACACTAGTCACAGAAAATGAAGTGAGCCATGTTTGTTCATTCAAAGGTGTTTGAATTTCATATGCCAATAGTTTTGTTACATTGCAAATTTTAATGTATTTAAAATAAAAGCAATATTCAAATTCCACATCTGCTGGACTTCTTGTGTTTTCAGACACTGAATTACAGTTCTTTAGCTCTCCATTCAGTGAAATCACACATAGAAAACATGATATACATTTTAGCTCCTTGGATGAAATGTATAAAAACAATTCAAAATATCTATAAAAATGGGACCCACAGAAGTCAATAAGAACCGATTTCACAGCGTCTTTAGTGTTGGGAGGGTCCATTAGTAAGTCGACATCCACATGACAGGTGAGCACGACACTGACAACTGCACTGCCCTAGGCCCAAGTAGCTTCTCAAAGTTCACAAGGAACTGTCCTGTTCGAGGCGGGGTCACTTGAAGGCCAATCTGAAGAGAGGCTTTGGATCAAATTGTCCGTCAGCCAACCGTCACAAAGCGATTTCCTTTACCGTGTTGTGCTTTAGCCGTACGTTGGTCCTTAAGGATCCGAAAACGCTCGTTTAAAGTCATAGATGTCTGCTACAAAAAACACAGAAGATCATTTCAGACTTATTCAAATGCTTTGGAGTTAAACAATTCAGCTTATCCTTACTGGCTTTGCAACACTGTTGATGTCAAACTGCAGGGCTACTCCTTTGGGGATCTTTCTTTCCACTGTCTCGAGTTTGATTGGGGCAGTTTTTACAACAGGAGGGTGTAGTGTGTATGCTGTAGGAGGTCTGCACACAAACATTATTTCATCTGAAATTCTATACTTAATATTCAAGAAATTAAACGTAAATCAATATAAACAACTTACTCTGGTTGAGTTCTGGCTGATGGGTTGTCAATAGATACTGTAAGAATTCCATTATTGGTGGATGTACGCCACCTAGTGGACACAAACCACACATTTTTTATGTCACAAATTTAGATATTTTATTTTGTGCAAAGTGAACAGATACTTACTGTCGAGTTTTTTCTGGAGGAATTGTTTTTTGGACTTGAGTTTGAATCTGTGCAAAAATATACTTGTCATTAAAAAAATCTGATTTACTATTCTGATGAGACAGACAACATCGCAAAGCAAATAAATGACGCACCTTTAGTCCCCGGCGAAACAGAAATGTGGCTTGGCGTGCATCCCTCTGAGTCTGAAGCGAAGGCAGGGGTCTGTACAAACAACAGACACATTAGATGGTTCAAAATAAACTGTCAGAACAAGAGCTACAAGTTAATTTAAATGTTTATTTTTTTCCTTTTAGAGAGACTACCAGACTAGCATCAGGCTAACTTTCAAGACACAAACTTTGTGATAAAGAGGGAAAGTTAAAGAGATTGATCAGATTAAACTGACTTTAGTTGCTTTTGAATTAAACCATTGTTCACATTTATTCTGTCTTCTCTCTCTATCAGACATGTCTTAAGCTCTTGACGAGGGCTGAAACAAGTTAATCAAATAAGACTCAAGTAATCCATTAGGTATAAAAAGGCAAATAACAAAAAACAACTTGTCTCAAATGGTGTCTCCCTAACTTAATCATAGCCAAATTTAGAAAAACTAGATGATGAATCCATTATTAGCAAAATGACAGTCAGTTGCAGCCCTAAGCTTAATTTACGGCTTAAGATGGAGCTAGACAGAATTTTAAAAAGCTCTGAATGTTGATGCAATAAACAACTTCAGTGCATCTGGTAGATACATTTTGCTCAGAAAAATTGTGCTACAGTACAACAGTCTGTGTCCTTTCTGAAATTGGAGAGTGCTTACCTCCGTCTAAGCTGGAAAGGTCTTTTGACTGTTGTAGGATTCAGGCTCTTCTGTGGTTCTGGCTGTCTGTAGATCTTCTTCTGTCCCTCTGACGTCCTGTAGTGGGTTGTATTGGCAGTGTTTTGAATAAAAGGTCTTGTTTTTGCCTTCTAAAAAACAAAAGAGGAGAAATAGAATTTCATTTTAAAACCGTTTTTTTTTTCATGTTTGAAACGTGTTAACTAGACCTATCTTTGTGCCCAAGCACAAAGATAGGCTAAGCTTTTGTCCCAAAAATGTCACATGTGGTACAAAAACATGCTATTTGAAACAAACAACGCTTGTTTGTTTCAAATGTAAGTAGATGAAGACTGAAATGGAGTGACTGATATTAATGTTACTATATAATGTTTTGACACCAACTCAATGCACAATGTTTTTTTCTCAACAGCTGCATGTAACGAACCTTCATCTACAGATGTGTTGTAAAACACATCTTTGACGCAAGAGCATTTCACTTACTGTTAAGAAACCCCGTTTGCCCTGTAGCCCTGCTGATGTTCTGTTGATCGTCCCCAGTCTTTTGAGCAGTGCCCCGGTCCTGCGCGAGGCCAAGCCTGTGACGACCCCCGGGGTTTGTCCTCGTCTCCTAGCTGGGAGGTTTGGCACTTTTCTGTAGTTCTGTTTAGGAGTACTTCTCTGAGACAAGCCAACTCCTGATCAAGAATTTAACAAATAAGAAATACAAATTTAGGTCAGAACATAGTCAAATACGGGTACATGATTCACACTGGTTGTAGTTACCCCTCTGTATGGGAGCAGCAGCCCTCTTGACACCCTTTCCTTGCATTAAACGGCCTTTTTTCTTGACTGGTCTGCGGCTCACGGGCCCCTGTTTCTTGTTCAACTTCTGCTCTTTTTTGTTGAGGCGAATTATATCATCTGTTTGCCATAAATGGAAAATACATAATCAAAATTGTAGTGTAATTTGCTAACGCTCGACACCAATCTCACTGTAGTTTTAGCAACTAGTTAGCTTATAGCTAGCTAAGACAAGCTAACACTAATATTCACGTTAGATTCAATGGTTCTTACCTAATGACATGTCAACCTTGTCCATTGTTGCTGCTTTTCTGAAGGATTGATGCCGCTATATATTGAAACCCACACAATAACAGAAATGTAAAAAGTATTCTTTTGACTGACAAGCCTGTCTGCTGCTGATCGTCGTCTCCGTTTTGAGCCTTGCGCGCCCCTCCCCCTTACGTATATACACACGCATGCGCACCTAGTTTACTACGTTGCATTCTGGGAAGTGAAGTCCAACGAGGCAAAAACACGGTTGTTACAAAACTCGCGAAAAGGCTCATGTAACTGGTTGAATAAGAGAAAACCTCTCGGTTACGTATCTGATACGCCTTCCGTGTCTTCATGTCTGTATGCTTTGCACTTTCTGGAGCACGTAAGTGTTAAAATATTAATTTTGTGGGAAGTAACTTGGTTTGTGGTTGTCTTCATGTTCGCTTATTGCATCTTCACTGCAGATTGTGTTTGACGGCAACGAAAGGATTTTTTAAGTGTTCCCGCTTGAATACGCTTCTGAATAATTTACATTTACACCAGTTTCATTCATTTCGCTGCAACCCTGCCATGTCTCAAAAGCGCAAAGCTACGACTGACGCTGGTGCTGAGAAGCCCAACAAACAAATGAAGACGACCTCTGAGAAGAAAGCAGATGGCTGGTTACAGGAGCAAGTGCTGCAGCAGAGGATTGCGAAGAAGGAAATGAAATTCAACAAAAAACGCCTCCGATTTCTTACAGACACTCAGAAAATTAAGCAGGGTTCTGAGGGAGTCCTGTACTGGATGAACAGAGACCAGAGGGTCCAAGGTAGGCTTTTTGGGGGCCCTTCTTGTGTCTATTACAACACAGACTAGTATTCTGACGCATTTGTGTGTCCTCAGATAACTGGGCTCTTATTCACGCGCAGCGACTGGCTCTGAAGGAAGAGCTCCCCCTGCATGTGTGCTTCTGCCTGGTGGTCCCCAAAAGTAAACTGTCCACCTACAGGCATTTCAGCTTCTTGCTAAAAGGCCTTGAAGAAGTGTCACAGGTATGTCTATAGGGGCCCATTACAGCTCTTGCAATGTTTTGTCATGTTAGTCCCCCAGAAAGTATTTTATAAGATCAGAACTTTGTGGGGCAATGATACACACTGTCTTCACTGAGTTATTATTTTTTTCAAACTTGCAAAAAAAAGCCCTATCAGGGTGAGAGCTGATTGACTGTTTACGGATAAAGAGGTAAAAATCCATGGATGTGAAACCAGCAATGTACCAAAGGATTGTGAGAGCAAGGGTTTCCACAAGGAAATAAAAAGCTTTGAAAATCAATCAATGAATTTTTCAAAAAATAAGGCCTTAAAGCATTACATTCGATTTCCACAGGCAATACACTTTAAATAACAGCACAAAATATACCTAGTCTGGTCTCCATTTATAAATAGTTGACGTTGTCACAATAATTGCCTTCATCACTCTGTGACCACCCTTGCAACAAAATAATGTAACATAATGCGATATTTTTGGCATTTATTCAATAGGTAAATCAATTATTTAAAATCATCAACTCTGGGTTGAAAATCATTGCATTGTCTTTCTGCTAATAGAAATACATGTATTATGATAAACTCATGTCTCGTTTTGACTTGTTTGGCTCTATTTTGTGGGGAGTAACTCTTTTGATTTTGCATCGAAGTGGAATTATTGGTTGAAACCTGCAAAAACCTTGTTTTTTTCACAGCTTAAAATAAGCACACTAGATTAGCTTTAGCTTAGACAGTATAAACCATAGACAAAATATATTGAACCAGGAGGGAAACTAGTTGGATTCATAGCAACAAAAACAACATAAAGTAATAAAATAACTGTTATTATAATAAATAAACTGATAAACAACTAAAAAGAATGTACAAGAGATGGGTGAAGGAGATACAGTGCAAAGACGTTATTTATCTTGCATGGGACATAATATAAAAGTATTCCTGTACCATTATTTTGAACTTCTTTCTGTTCTAAGCTTGTTGGTTTCAGTGTGCAATACTTGGTACTGTTTTTATTCTTTCATCCAATAATCTTTTTTTTCCTTTTCACAACTTAGGAGCTTAAAACTTTAGGTATTGAGTTCCACCTGCTGCACGGAGCACCAGGCGATGTGCTGCCTGGCTTTGTGTCCGACCGCAGTCTGGGGGCTGTGGTGACAGACTTCTCTCCTCTCAGAGAACCTCTGCAGTGGCTGGAAGATGTCAAGAAGAAGCTCTCAAAAGACATTCCATTTATACAGGTAAATTTACAACCACACACGAATTTATCACATCATCAGACCATCAGATACCACTTCAATGTTAGGATTTCAGTATATGTATAGGGCCATAATTATTAGCACTCTGCAGTGGATGGTATGTGGGCTGCCTGTGGTGGTGCATAAAGCCTACAGCAGTTTGACCATCGTTTTTAGTGCAAAGACTTATCTATTTATGTTCTTGTCCTTCTTTGGGTTAATCCTTAGAACTGCCACTTTAAACGTAATTTTAACAATTATTAGCTCAATATTAGGCTTGACAAAGTCCAGATTTAGATCGGGTGCTATTTTAAGTAGTACCTGGTTTGATAAGTTTAATAATCACTGTTGTACATCCTAAATGCATTACAATTGAAGTTAGTGTCAATGACTTATCAGACTATGATATTACACCTAAGTCCTTTCTTTGTTGTTTTGTGTTGTAGGTTGACGCCCACAACATTGTGCCATGTTGGGAGGCGTCCCCAAAGTTGGAATATGCTGCTCGAACCATTAGAGGAAAGATTAACAAGGTTTTGTCAGATTTTCTCACAGACTTTCCATTGGTTGAGCAACATCCCCACACAGCGACCAGAACAGCCAAAGTAGGTGTTAAAAAAAACAATATCACTAACAATAGGACCACAGACAATAGTGCAATAGGATGCACATAGCCATAAGCAACAGAAAACTGAACACAGGACAGAAGAAAGACAGGATTGATTCACTATAGACTTAGAAAGAGGACGACTCGAACAATAAATTATCAATTTTTATGTTCATTAAAGTCTATTCTACAGCCTTAGTGTTTCTTATTTAATTTTTTTAATAGTTACAGTGAATAATTCAAGGTTCAGACATGTTAGTGCACTAGATGTTAAAGTTGTCATTAATATTTTAGCTTCTTTGCTCAGTTGAAACTGAAGTTTGTCCTTTCGTGATTTACAGTAAGTCCTTGTCTGTTTGTCCTCGCAGCAGGTGGACTGGGCCAAAGAGCTGGCGTCTCTGCAGGTGGACAAGTCTGTGGGAGAAACGGAGTGGGCTAAACCGGGCACTAAGGAAGGAATGAATATGCTGGAGTCTTTCATCGATGTGCGTCTCAAACTGTTTGGAACCCAGCGCAACGACCCCAATGCTGCTGCTCTAAGCCACTTTCTCCCTGGATACGATTCGGTCAGTGGCTTTACTTCTAAATTGTTCATTTAAGTATATAAATCACTCTTTAAACCTACATTACATGTATGCAAAGTTATATTAAACTATTATTGGGTTTTGAGAACAACAGCAACAGCACTGTAATTATGCATAATTTTAAACCACACATATATTTTGTAAAATTATTTATTAATTGCTTTCTGCCCCAGTTGCCCCAAACTCTATTTTACTACTTGTAATTTGTTCCTTGACCAACAGGCCAGATTTCTGCTCAGCGTGTGGCACTGCAGGTCAAGAAAAAGGGTGGTGAGTCGGCCCCTTCGTTCATCGAGGAGCTGGTGGTCCGCAGAGAGCTCACAGACAACTTCTGCTACTACAACAAGAAATACGACAGTGTTGAGGGTCAGTTAAAATGACATCATAAACCTAAACTATACACTTATGTTCAACAGCATTAACGTTAGTGAAAACAGCAGATGAGTTTCAGTTGTTATGGACTTATATTTATTGACAACTACTTCTCTCTCTAAATAAACACATTAATTTGTGTTTGTTTTTTCACATGTTGCTTAATTGAAAGATCATAGTAACTTTACATTTTTTAATTACTTCAGATGCTTTGCACAAGATAGAAATTAACATTACCAGGGTTTAATTAAATCTAAGACTGTTTGTTTGCACCTGTTGTTGTCAGGGGCCTATGACTGGGCAAAGAAAACTCTTAAAGATCATGCCAAAGACAAGAGGCCGTATGTGTACACACGAGAGGAACTGGAGAAGGCCAAAACACACGACAACCTTTGGAACGGAGCTCAGGTACTGTCTCTATAAACAGATGAAAGCACAGTTTTTAAATGGTAATAGTCATAGGCTTATACAGTGTTGTAAAATGTTCAATAAAAGTTATTCTGTGATAATACTAATCCTATATTAATAATATCACTTTAGTTCCAGTTGCTCTCAGAGGGAAAGATACACGGCTTTCTTCGTATGTACTGGGCCAAAAAGATTTTGGAATGGACAAGCTCCCAGAAGAAGCACTCTCTATCGCCCTCTACCTGAATGACCGCTACTCTCTGGACGGCCAGGATCCAAATGGATTTGTCGGTAGGAATAATTTTAAAAAAAGAAAAGGGTCTATTATTGTGATTATTTTGTAATGTCTAATATTTTGCTGCAGGCTGCATGTGGTCTATTTGTGGCATTCATGACCAGGGCTGGGCCGAGAGACCTATTTTTGGGAAGATCCGTTACATGAACTACAAAGGGTGCCAGCGGAAGTTTGATGTGGCTCGTTTTGAGAAGAAGTACCGCCCTAAAGACATCTAAGGGACTCCACTGAAGATGGAGTAATGGGCATTTTGGCTTCTCCTCTTGCTCGGGACACCTTCTCTTTTGTTGTTTGTTGTGTGATGCTGCTTGCTGTGTTCAAAGCCTTTTTTACATTATTGCCTTGTTTTTATGATTTTACTAAAACATGTGCTCACTCAGTGAGCTTGAAACTGTATTTTAGCATAAGTTGCAGAAGATTCATTTTGATCCCAGGAAGATATTTCTACAAAACTAAACTTCAGTTCTTTACTGGAGACGGGGACTAAGATTTAGAACCTTATGAATCTTCTCTTAGCCACTTTTACAGAGGGAAATGTTCGTATGAAACAAATATGTTAGAATAGCAATATATGTATGTGACTTTGCAGTTTTTTTTATCTGTTTTCTATAGCATTTGCATGGAGAAACTGACTTATTTGTTAATTGTTTTGTTATTGTTGTTTGATGCTTTATTTTGTTATTAAGTAACGATTTGTATCTAAAGACTCAGGGGAAACTTACTGTACTTTTTTACTCTGCAAGTGTGACCTGATTTTTTTTATTGGTGACCAAAATAATTTTAAGAATAATAACCCTCAGCACAAAAGCAAAGGCACTCTTCACATGTTGCATATTTGTTCCCCTTGTGAACTTCAGGCAAGTTTGACAGACTAAACTCCGGTTACTGTACTATTATTTACATTGTTCGGCCTTAATGCAACCAATATGTCCTTAACTTTTTCATTGTTTCGTTTGTTCTCTGAGAGTAAAAAAAGCCTTACAGTGTGTAGTTTCATGTTTGTCTCTGTAGGTCTTCTCATAATTCAATAGTATATAAAACAACTAAATGAGCCAAGTTTGCTTGTCCACCAAAACCCTAAGCCATTAGAGGGAATTTGCATTACATTTCTGTATTGATATGAAACTACATGTGTGAGAATCAAATTATTGCATACAACAGTTGTGCGGACACTGCAACTGACCAAGAAAAGTCTCATCCCTGATCCATAGTTTTCAGTGTGCACTGTGTGTAATCATTTTCAGATACATATTTGTTACTATGAGAGTTTTGTGAATATAACTGTAAGGACAGGACATGTACTATTGGCCAGACCGGGGATGATGACAATAAAACTGTAAATTTTAAACACAAATGAATTGCAGTGTACTATAGAAAAGCAAATCTTGGGCTGTATTAAAAACATTCAACACAAAGGAAAAAGAACTGCATCAGAAATGTTTGTGTTGTAAACTTGTCACTATGCATCTTACTTATTCAGGCAGAGTTCTTCTGCATGTTCACTTTTTACAATCAGTAGATGCTTTGTTCCAGCTGCGGAGAACAGCTTAAACCTCGCTGGACATGATGGCTGTGTCTTGCTCAAGGACACGATGGTGCTAGTTGCATGGATCAAACCACATCTCACTGTTTTTGCTAGAAAAGTCCATAAGGAAACATATTAAGTGAATAGTAGCCTAAATTGTCTGCTTAATCACTAACAAATCAATACTACTAGTTGTCAAGTGGAATGTAAGTTTTTATGGTAATGACAACTCTTATCTGTTTTTACTTACAAATGTTTACAAAGATGTAATTTGCTGAAGAGCTGGCACCAACATCTGCTTTTGAAGATGTAAGGAAAACGTATTATCTTTTAATCATTGTGTACAAAAAGAGTAAACTTTGCACTGGATCATGCCAATAACAATATGTAACAAAAACAACACATTTTGAATTATACAGCAGCAAATAGGTATACGTGTTCAAATACATTTATGACAAAAGCAAATATCACTGAAAGCAAAGAGCTTCATTTCTAAAATCATTAAAAGTTGATAAGTTGACATAGCAAGAAGGTCCAGGGTTAAATGTTCAGGTTTCTGTGTGGAGTTTGCATGTTATTTCTGTGTCTGCGTAGGTTTCTTCCAGGTGCTCCAGTTTCCCCTCTAAAACATGTCCATTATTGCCTCCTTCAGGAATCCCGTGCTAAAGAGATTCTGAATCTCAGTGGGACTATTTAAATGAAGGTCAACAAACTCTTTGATACAGGATTTTTGTTTATTGTTTTGTCTAGTGCAGCTTTAGAGTTGCTTTTTCTGATGTCAAAGTGTAGCAGGCTTACCTCCCTCTGCTCAGCCAATCAGCTCTTATCCCCAAGAGGTCTTATACTAGCTATACTATACAATACTTTCTGAAAAATGTCTCGTGGTTGTTACAGCAAACTGAGGGTCGCAAAAGTAGAGTTTGAAGCCTGTTAAACCAATCACACCGCTCCTTTTACCTCTAGACTCTGCTCCTCAGCATCTTCTTCAATCCTCCAGCTTCTGCCTGATTTAGCAGCTCTATTTGAAATGGTAACTGCAGAGTTTAGAGGCTTAGTTCAACTTTGACTTATCAGTTGACGATATGTCGGCTGGCTGACTTCTGGCTGAGTGTGCTGCGTTGAGTTAGGCGCAGACTGGAGTGTTTTTTCCATCCATAGTTTGGACAGCTCAGGTGGCGAAACATCTCCCTAAAGCGAGTGGACATGAGGCTGTAGAGGACAGGGTTGACCGCTGAGCTCAGGTAGAAGAAGACGCCCGAGACAATGTGCACTGGCTCAAATATCATGAGGTGCAGCTGGGACGAGGTGTCCAGGAAACTCCACATGAGGCGGTCCATGTGAAAAGGGGCCCAGCACAAAGTGAACACTACCACCAGGACACCTGCAGGACAAGACAAGTCAGAACTCTGCCAATGTTTGACAGTGAAAAAGTAGATTTTGAAGCAGATTCACAGCTTAAACTTGGCTTTTCTTTTGGAGATTAGGCCCTCTAAACAAATACACAATCTATTTCATATATATATTTTTTTTATTCAACTAAAAATATTTACTCTAGTTTTTGTGGCACACTCAAAAAAGTATGTTTTGAGGAACCAACATTATAATCAATAGATCAAAAACTATCCAGGCAAGTGCTCCTAATTGTCCCCATAGGAAAAGTTGTCTGTAAATAACAAAGCAGTAGCTATTTTGAAATGCTCCTTGGAGTCAATAAGTCATACTTTGGTTTAATTGAAAGGTTTGATTTGCACTTGATATTTGTCTCTTCCGATTTAGAAAACACATCAGCTATTTTAAAACCTTTGAACAGCTACTTATAAAAATGTACCAGCCAACACTAAAAATAGTACCTCTGTAAAATTACACGTTAAATATCTCTTATAACCAGTAAAATGTCTCCACAGAAACAGCTCTTACACAGCATCTTTGTCACTTGCATGTTGCGTTTGCTCAGCTTCTGCATGTGGGCCCCTGACACCCTGTCCTCTCCAAACGCGGTGCAGGTGTCCCTAATCGTGCCCCTCTCCCTGTACAGTCTGAGGCCGATCAGGAGGTACAGTACACCCATGACCAGCACAGGAAGCATGAAAAAAGCCAGCGCGGAGATGAGGATGGTCAGCTTGTACATCCAGGTGGGTTTCACGAGATCTGACAAAGAAAAAAACAAAATACTTGACAACAGACGTGTGCAAAGTTCTGCTCTGACATTGTTTTTGTGTGATTCATGGGTTTCCTGTTTAGAAAGCAAATTATGTAATATTATAACACAAACATAGTTTTACATGTTGTTCATATTAGAACTAGTATGTATGTAACAGCTTATTATTACAGAAGAAACAACCAATAATCACTGATACTCTGTTCATGACGTTCATCATGTAACAAGCAGCAAATTTTCATTTATTCATTTTATTGATTTTTATTTAAAGGACAAACATTATGCATTTGTTGCATTGTTCCAATTCTTAAAACATGCTTCTGAGCATCTTTACTTTATCTTTACTGGAACCCAATGTCCCAAAACCAATGAAAACCGTGTAGTAAAACACACGACAATCAGGTGTTTTACACATGAGGAATTGGCTGCAACTACAGGCTGCGAAAGTAATTACACATCAATCTTCAACTGAAAACAAGTCTGGATTGTTATTAGACTTAAACGCAGTGCAGAATATCTCAGAGATCTACAAATGAAATCACAGATCAGAGGCATTCAGAACAGCGTTTCTTGAGGCTCAGAGGTGAAAAAATAGTACCTAACAGACAGAACTTCAGCTGTGTTTTTGATTAAAATCAATGTTAAACAGGTAAAAAATCTCAAAAATAATTTTGCACAACAGGTTATGTGCCACATTTGAATAACATATACTATACTAACATTGCTTCCTCATCAACACAGCTGGAGTTTTGTCTGTAAAATACTATTCCTTCCCCTCTGAGCCTCAGAAAACACTGCTCAATGGAGCTCTAACTAATTTCCTGACAGGAAAGAAATGAGTGTCAAGTGTGCTTTACTACACATTTTACACAGTTCTAATTTTGTGAGCACATAAAGTTGTGGTGACTAACATTTATTAGTTATGAATGAGTCCCCTTTGTGCTTTCCAGTAAAAAGTATAATTAAATGCAGCACAAAACCAGACCAGTAAATACTGACTGAATTAAATGATTTATTAAACGATTTATTAGTTTTCATCAGGAGCCGAATGCTTCCCTCTGATTGGCTGTGCTTGGGAAGGATACTCCAGTTTCATTTAGCTGTTTGTAAGAAGTATTTTTTTAAGCCATAATTGTAACCAAAAATAAATACATGTTGGTGCTATGTGTCGAAGAATTTAGGAGAGCTAGTTGTCAGATTTAAAGCCTAAATTGTGTTTGCAGTGTAAAAATCGGCTATACACTGTAAATCCGAACTATTTTTAAGCTAATAAACTTGAAAGTCACAATTAGTGTAACTCAGACATTACCAGTTAGTATGACTCATTGACTCCACGAGTTTTCCCGTGAAGCACACTAATGCCGCAGCGAATCTATAGGAAAGCAATAAGAAAGGCTCAGTTAGCGCCATTTCCTAGTAGTTCACATCATGGCTATAAACTCATTCTCAGATCGCAGAGTGCTGCACCTCTCAATGATTAAAATGTCCCAGAGGAAGTCTATTCCTGCCATTTACACCTCTGTCATGGTTCAGCACGTCACCAATGAAAACCAGTGTACATTTGCTCTGATGTGTCTCACTGATTCTATTTTACTTTAACGGTCACAGTGAGAATAAAGAATGACTCATCGTCACTGCTGTAATGCTACAAGTACTAAGTTAGGCTAAAAAACAAACTTTGTAAATTTTGCAAACTGTGTTGATCCAGTTGACTTTCTCAGTTGGGTTGCCAGTTTGGTTTCTTAGAACCTGAAGTTAATTTTGAACCTTGATTCAGGAACATGTTTGAGTTTGAACTGATGTTGCAACAGGACACAGACACAACTGCCTGTGATAGGCTTATGCACTTGTTTCCACACAGATCTCATTAGGCTCCACCCACAATATATTAAAATGCAGTTCTTGGGCACAAACCATGACAAAGAGTCAGGTGTCTGAGAAAGTGCCTTACTGGTTATTACCCATGATTCAGAGCACATCTTGTTCCTGATGGATCAGCAGTTTCTTCAATGTATGGGCTATTTCACTCTGTGGCAACCCAAGTTAATTTGTGATTGTAATAAACCATTCAATTCCAATGAGAATATAATAAGGATTATTCGAAGTTCACAAATACAAATAAAAGTGATTTTTCCTATATTAATAATAAGAATTAGAAAAATTTGGAATATACTAAAAATAGAACTTTATCATTCTCAATGTTTATTAACTTAATTCTAATAACTTTTAGATTCTCTATGTTTTTAATTTGCACTTACGTTCATGCTGCATAATGTTATCTTTAAAAATTTTTGCCATTCAGGAATAGATTTATTTATTTATTTCATTTATTATTTTTCTTAAGTTCACTCTGACAGCACGGTCTAATCTCACATTGTAATGAGTGAACAACAGAATATTGGTGCTTTTGTCACAGTTTGGCAGCTTTGACTTACTTCACAATACAAACGCTTTGTAACAAGTTTTGACACTGGACCCAAAATCCAAAGAAAGGGTTGACTCACAGCACATGGCCGAGCGCGGAAAGTGGCGTCCAAACTTGGGCGGCAGAAGAAGGATCCCGTGTAGACTGGTGTTGGGCACGGCACAAATCATAGACATCACCCACAGCATCACAATCACCTTCTTCACATGAGCGCGGGTCAAGAGGCTCTTCACTTTTAATGGGTGCACCACTGCCACGTACCTCTCCACACTTAGGGCTGTGACGTTGAGGACAGATGCAAAGCAAACTGTCTCGAACAGAAAGGTCTTGAAGTAGCACCCACTCTCTCCTAACGGGAAAGGGTAGCTCCTCCACATCTCCAACAGCTCCAGAGGCATGCCCATCAGCAGAACAAGCAAATCGGAGAGGGCCAGGCTCAGCAGGTAGAGGTTTGTGGGCGTCTGCATGACTTTATAATGCAAAATGACAGCACAGGTCAGAGAGTTGCCTAAAACGCCCACGAGAAAGATGCTCAGGTAGGTGACGCATACTGGAGCAAACACAGGTGATCTGAGGGGTCCCAGGTGGAGAGCCAAGTAGTCGTCCTCACTCAAACACAGTTCATCGAGGTCCGCAGAGCTAAGATTGGCCAAAAGCAGAGAGAAGTTCATTGCACAGAGCAGAGAGGAGTCAGGGCAGGACATGTTAGATCCAAAACTGGCGACGGTCTCAAGGGAGCAATTTGGAAGGACCATCTTGGCACGCCTGACAACAAGAAGATAATCGCCTGGTTAAGCAAGTCAAAATGTCTGGTATTTATAATGCCCACAATCCTAATTCAGTTATTGATAAAGCATTTCTGAGCAAATTCTATCTGGGCTTTCAACTAACTAATCAAATAAAAACTCCTTAAAGCATTGTAAAGCTCATTTTGATTATCAACACAGACGCTACTACAGATTTGTAGTAATTGCATTGTGCAAGTTTGTGTTAAAGGTGGGGTAGGTGTTTTTCACGCTGCAAACACATTTAGGTTTTAAATCTGACAACTCTGTCTCATAAATCTTCAACACATTGTTAATATCAATATTATTAGGTTTTGGTTGGAATTTTGCCTTAAAACATTCTTTTTTTGTCTTTTAAAGTGAAGCAGGAGAGGACCACCCAAGCTCGCCAATCAGAACACTGCATTCTGCTAATGATTAGAACTAAAACTAATTATTATTCAATTCACAGAGTGGGCTAATTCTTTCATGGGGGACACGGTGGCGCAGTGGTTAGCGCTCTGGCCTCACAGCAAGAAGGCCGTGGGTTCGAATCCCGGGCCGCCCGCCGTTTGCATGTTCTCCCTGTGTCTGTGTAGGTTTCCTCCGGGTCCTCCTACAACTAAAAACATGTCCAATGTGCTTCCCTCTCCCTGCCCCAGGACTACAGATGGAAATTAACTCTAAACTACAATCTGGTACAAGCATCTCTGCCTTTGTGCTTAATGTAATTGTACATTGTCCTTAATAAACCCCATTAAAGTGCTGCATTTATCATATACTTTTTGGCAGAAAACACAAAGTTTACTTATTTACAACTAAAAAAAAATAGCTACCCCAACTTTAACAATGCAAAGGCTCTTATCACCTGCCAAAAAAGTAATAAATAAACCACATTTTTACTTTGAACAAACTTGGTTGGCCACCAAATGGACCACTATTTGGCTTAGAAGAGGGACGCCTCCTGTTTGTTGCCATGAAAAAGATATTCCTTTAGTTATTATTTTCCACAATATAGTAAAACACCCTATTATTACTATTAACTCTGTTTTAAAGTTGTTGTTTTTTTAACTATCTATATTATCTATCTCTAGCTATTTCTACCAAACTGTGTGACGTTTAAACTCTAGAAAGTTACACAGTGCATCTTTAAAGTCCATCTGATATGTTTTTATTTTCTCATTTTATCTAAATTTGGCAGATTAATACCTGTTGTCGCGACAGTTTTACATTAATGTTGGGGTAATTACGTTTTTAGTTATAAACTAATCTTTGTGCTTTTCAATAAAAAGTATAAGGTAAATGCTGCAGCGCTTTGTGAAAAAATTAGACCACTGAGTACTGTCTGAACTGAATAATAAAAATGTTAGGTTTCATCAAGCCGTAATTGTGACCAAAAATTAAAACAATCAATCAAGAACATGTAAAAGAAAAATAAAATGCGTTGAATATAACAGGAGGTAGAACAGATTTCCACATCATAGAGATTAGGGCATTGTCAATTTTTATGAGCCTATAAACAAAAATTTGACATGAGTTTGTTTTACATTTATTACATGGTTACTAGGCAACTACATAGTGTGATATCATTTATAGAAAGTAAATTTCCAATCCTAAAAAATGGCTAAACTGGGATGAAATTCATAGATGAAATCTGTAAAATGTTAACTATAATATCCTTCTTTGTTTTAGTGAAACGAGTAGTTCAACTCGTCATAGGCACTTTAACAGGCACTGTTTTATTTATGATTTTGTTACAAACTAGACTTAAAAATTGCAATGTTTGGCCATGCTTTTCTATGTTTGTCTTTCATTTTGTTAATTATGTTTTAGGAAATTAATAATACATTAAATAAGCAAAGCAGTAGCTCACTAATAAGCACTTGTTGAAAATGGTTACCAAGCAGCTGCAGCAGCGCCGACAACACTGTTCACTAAGTTCACTAAGATCAGCTTCACAGTTATTATAGGTAACAGTCCAAAACAAGATCAGCGCACTCAATATACAGTATGTTTCGGTATTTATTACGGCTAATATACTTCGAATACTTTCAGATGTAGATTGTCTGAAATAGTCACTCACCTGTCGCCTGCAGTTCTGTGAGTCTATCCTCTTCTTAGATTCAATATGTGGGAGCATTAAAGGATGTCCTCTGTTTGGTGAGAGCTCCAGTCTAAATATGAGCGTGCACAGTATGAACCCCTCCTCTCTCTCTTTTCTTGTTCTCTCTCTCTCTTTCTCTCCTGCGCTTTTCTTTCTCTCTCTCTCCCCCCTGTGCTTTTCTTTTCTCTCTCCTTCTCTCTCTCTCCTGTGCTTTTCTTCTCTCTTTCTCTCCTGTGCTTTTCTTGTTCTCTCTCTCTCCTTCTCTCTTCTTCTCTCTCTTTTTCTCTCCTGCGCTTTTCTTTTCTCTCTCCTCTGCTTTTCTTTTCTCTCTCTCTCCTCTCTCTCTCTCCTGTGCTTTTTTTTCTCTCTACTTCTCTCTCTCTCTTTCTCTCCTGCGCTTTTCTCTCTCTCTCTCCTGTGCTTTTCTTTTCTCTCTCCTTCTCTCTCTCTCCTTCTCCCTCCTGTGCTTTTCTTGCCCCCTCTCTCTCTCCCTCTCTCTCTCCTTTGCTTTTCTTGTTTTCCCTCTCTCTCTCTCTCCCTCTCTCTCTCTCCCCCTGTGCTTTTCTTTTCTTTCTTTCTCTCCTGGGCTTTTCTTTTTTTCTCTCTCTCCTTCTCCCTCTTTCTTTTTCTCTCCTGTGTTTTTCTTGCCCCCCTCTCTCTTCCTCCTCTCAGTAACTCTCTCCTTTGCTTTTCTTGTTTTCCCGCTCTCTTTCTCTCGCTTTCTCTATCTCCTGTGCTTTTCTTGGTCTCGCTCTCTCTCGCTCTTACTCTCCCTCTTACTCTCCCTCTCTCTCCTTCGTTCTCTCTCTCCTTCTCTCTCTCTTTCTCTCCCTTGCTTTACGTGCACTTTAAGCACAAAATGACTGTAGTGATAATGGCTTGGAGAAACGGTCGATAATAAGACGACAAAAAGCACATCATTTTAACGACAAGGGTACTTGTGATGTACATATAATTGCTGCATTTTCCTTTTTTTTTTCCTGTGCTATTTTTGTCTTTACAGTAATATACATATTTTTTACAGTTTTGTGCTGTGAAATTACAACCAAGCTTTGGAAAGTCTTCTCATAACATTTACAGAACCTACTTTTAAGCCTGCACCTCACACAAATGATCTGTTGGATAGCGCACTGCTCATACATCATTGATTAGCTTACAACTTCAATTTATAAGATTTGAAAGGAGCAGCATGTTCAGTAAACGCTGACAATGTAAATCTGGTCTAATTACAGGCATTACTGTGCAAACCAGTGATTATGGTGGAACATTTAAGGCCTCCTCATTAAAGCAGGTCCTGCCTCCTCCAACTCATCCATGTGAACTGTACATATGTGCCATGAATTCATTCTGTTTCTATCGCTTGTTCACGCTCAAGGTGGCAGGTGACTGAAGAATTTTCTTGTAACTTTGGGCCTTAGGCGGGGGGACACCCTGGACAGTATAAACATATAGAGACAGACAATTATTAACTTGACATTACAGAGTTGCCAATTGACCTATACATCAGGGGTCTCAAACTCAAATGGAGCAAAAAGTCAAAGTCAAAGTTGGTTGAGGGATACATTTTAAAATTTAGACCTTATACTTAACTTATATTCTAAAAAAAACAAACAAACAAAAAAAAATATATATATATATGTATAAGGCTGATCACGGTTACCGAAAATTTTAAATTTTGACCGACCGATACCGATCATGGCCGATACCAATCAAATTGTTTTGTAGCTTCTTTAATATATATTTTATATTACTATGGTCAAAGGTCAAAATACATTTATTATAGCAAATTACAAACATTTGTTGTCACTATTAACAACAATCAATCTTTTTTATTATGAGCTTGATGCAGTTAGAAGCTTGTGTGAAGTGTGATCGGTATGATCTGATCGGCCCATTTTGCCGATCGCCGAGCACGTGATCTGTGCCGTTATCGGCCCGATCATGATCGGTGGCAGATCAATCTAAATTCTAATTTGCCCACAATCCTTTATTTTACGTTTTACATCATACAGAAATTATATAAAATGACCTGTATTCTGATGCATTTTAGAGGCTTTAGAGGCACATCTCAACAATGTATTTGATTAGTGGGACACTATCAATAATAAACAGAAATCATCCCAGAGGCCACATTTGGCCCCGGCTGTGGGCTTGAGATACTTCTCATAAATAAATATGTGAAATAAAATATGCAAGCAAGGCCACAATGACTAGTCAGAATAATCATAATCAATCTAATCTAATTGATCAATCTAATGACCCAAGATAATGTGATGTGATGTTAGAAGATCAAAAACAAGGTTGAAATTGGATATTACAATATTAATATGTAATATATATATATATGTATGTAAATACAGACTAAAATATGTATATTGACAAAACACATCAACAATCAATGACTCTACCTGATGAGCTGGTGACATATGTTTTACCAACACATTTCTGTTCATTTACACAAACAAAAGTGTTGATTATGAGATTCACTGTCAGCGAGGTTTCTCTATAATCTTACAACCGCCTCGCTGAGTTATATTATAATCAATCTCTACCGATTTATCGCAAATATATTAGTGATCTAATAAAATAATCATTAGCTGAAAAAGTAAGTAATATAACAAAATAGTAAATATCTTGTTTGTGACCAATTAGAATCTAGAACAGCAGAGTTTCACATTAGAGCCTGTTGTTTGTGTCTCTGCATAGTTCATAGTTCTGTTACACACTTACTGGTTGTAATGGAATCTACTAGTGGCATAGTCCATAAATGTTTGAGAAAACAAGGATGTAGGGACTCAAAAGGCAGGACAAGCATGTGCCTGAGTCTCTTTAACCACCCAATAGTAAACTACAGACTCACTGCAGTAGAGTTAAATTTCACTGGCAGTCATTTTATTCTGAGAAAGAGCTTCAATTTTTCATATTATTTGGGCTTTTGCAGAACTAAATTTAACTGTTATATGTTTAAGGATCATGGTCATTGCCTGATGAGTGACAGATGGAGCTGTGCATTGTCTGTCACATGACTGGAGACTGCAGAATCAATAAAAGCACAAACTATTGAATGTGAGGTGAGTGAAATCAGGTTTTGTTCTAAATGAGCTCTTTTGTTTTATGTGCATTGCTCAAATAAACCGCTAACTGCACGTTACCAGACCCTCTTTCTGCAAAGTAGTGTAGGTTCCACTGTGATATTTTGCTAAGTGTCATGGTATAGATTTATTTTAACCCATGTCTTGGACTTCTGGTTACTGTAATAAAGGTGGAAAAGCTGATTTTTAAATCGGACAACTTCCTCTCATAAATCTTTTGACACATGGTTAATACTGACATGCATGGCTTAATGTAGTTATTTTTAAGCCATGTAGATATAGCTTAAAAACCACTTGTTACAAACAGCAAAGTGAAACTCGAGTGGACCACCCAAGCACAGCCAATCAAAGCGCAGCATTCGGCTCCTGACTCTGTCTTATGTTCAAACAGTACTCAGTGGTCAGTGTAGCGTTTAACATGCACTTTTTAGAGGAAAGCACACTAAAACTACAAAAGTTAGTCACCCCAACCTTAAAGATTCATTAAAATGTTTCAATAGAATCTGATTTAAGTTAAACTAACTATCCGGCACTTTTGTAAGCCCTTTTCTACAGGTGGAGTGAGATCCATTGAACAAAGGCCTAGGCTGTGGAGCTAATATAAACCTTCAGATTCACATGGAAAAGTGTCTGTCATAAAAATACAAATATTTAGCTTTTGAATGGTGGATGTCCATAAATCAAAATCATAAATATATTTTTTATTCATTGTACTGCTTGTTCCCTTAAGACAGGGGTGCATGTTTAAGTCAATTGGCATCACTGTAAGTTCCCCTAATGGACTGTTTGTCCGAGTTTGTCTTTACTGTATGTGTTAGCCCTGCAATAAGAAGCCACTGTCCATGGTGTTACCCCAAAGTCACTGACTGGAGGAGTGTTTCCCTCTCCAGTCACCTGCGAAGACAAGAAATTATAAAAATACCACTGCTGGTGATGAAGCAGACAAGCGGTTATTGTGGCGTTGCAAGTCCTGTGTAGGATGGAACAATCACACTCGATGAAGGTTAAGTGTCAAAACTAGTGAGCACATAAAGTGCAGTCTTGCACTGAGAAGTTTTTTCAGCTCATCTGACAGACCAGGGAGACTCATTGTGTCCTAGAGTTGGTTTACATACGTCACTCTGTGAAGCTGATTTTCTCCTAAAATGCACTAGCTCAACATGGCCTTAAAAAAGAAGCTTTTTCAGGCCGGAAACACGCCTCCTGTGAAGGCACCACTGTACCATATAGGCTAACCTTTCCAAATCTGAACAGAGTGTTCGGAATGATTAGGTAATGTTATCTAAAGAGCACCGTTCTTCTTGTTCATTATCTAGTCTCCAAAAAATGAAAAGCAACACACCACTTTGGTTCAGGTTTATCCACGGCACTAATAATAATAATGACATCCGTGACAATACACTAAATATTGCTGTTTGAGCTAGAACAGTGTCTTAATAACAAATGGGTCTTCACCCCAGGAATCAGTTACTGGTAGTTGACTACTACCATTTTTATATAATTTTTACAACACAAAAAAACATCATTAAGTAGATTGTTTGCATCAATTAATAAAGAAAAGCTAATGTAAAATGTATAAGCTAATTTAATTTCATCAACCTATTTAAAATGAGCCAAAGGCACGGTCAGAGTACTTAGTAGTAACAGAACTGCACAGACCCTACACACTGTATACTGGAGGGATCTGGCACAGAGCAAAATCTTTAATACATCACACTAATAGGAAACGCCGCACGCACTACATTTGTCGACACGCACGCAAAAGACTGGAGAAATCTGAGGCCAATAAATCAGGAGCAGTGCTTCTGTCAGAGGGCAAACATACAGCTTTAGTCCATCTTCACACACACACACACTCACACAGATATCCCACAATCCCCTTCTGCTCTGCACCTTGTCAATCATCTTTTAATCAGTGCAACATGAGGCCAAGAGACTTGCACATTTAGCACTGTGTTTTTTATTACCAACTTTACAATAGGTTTTGGATTAAAACAGAAAGCTTCTATTGCCAGGTTGTCCTCAAATCCAATCCACGGCAGTCTTTGCAACCAGAGGGCTTTTAAAATTAATTGCATTTTTCAGCAGTGGAACATTTTATGAGACTAAACTCCTGAACTCCTCCCCCAGTCACAAAAAAAGAGTTGGTAATATTAGTTAAACTGGGTATTGCCTGAAGAACTAAAGGGGAGAATGAGAAGGAAACCAACGATGAGGCAGAGTGATTTTGAAGTGGGACTTAACGTGCGAATGACAGATTACGACTACATTTTGATTTCATTCAACATTTTGCATCTAGTTTGGCTGTTTTGATGAGGTTTTATTCAACAAATATGACATTCTGTATGTAGAGGTAATGCCACAGCTGTTACTTAGCAACCACATTGTAAATATGGGCCAAAATCTCTATAAATGATGCTGATATAATGTATGAAATGTATGTGATGAACTGACAAATGATAATATCTTTTAACACTTTAACTTTGCAAAATCAGTGTTTCCCGATCTAGGGGTATGTGGACCCCAGGGGGTACGCGACCACTTGTCAGGGGGTAGTTGGAATGATTGCAGATTTTAAAGAAATGTGGAATTGCAAGTATTTTAGTGTAAAAAATTGCATTTGTCCACATTTCACATGTCAAGTGTTTTGATATGGATTTAATAAAACAATAAAATGCAATGCCAATAAATGAAAATATATGAGTAATTAAAGACATTTAAAAACACTAGTACATGACTTAGGGGGTACTCCATGTGGAAGATATGATTCTGGGGTCCTAAAGACAAAAAAGTTTGGGAACCACTGTGCTAAATGATTGCTTAAACTCCCAGAAACTGTCAGTTGTGTGGAAATTGCTTTTTGGTAATATATTCTGCTTTAGAACTCAAATTACTTTCTATAGGCTTAATTTCAACATTGATTAGTCAATTTCTTCATAGTTTGTAACTTAACAATGGAACGTTTGTGCTCCGTGAAATAATGTGTTTTATTCCTGTTAAATAAATTCTGTTTACCCGTACAGTACAGGAGGCACGTGACATTACACTCAGGATGGGTCTTCATAACAAAACAACAAACTTTATGATGTGTGATATGTTTTCTGATTTAAATTGGATTACCAGAAAAAATATTGTGTGTGTAGTGAGGACAGATTGTGACCTAATTTAACTGTTCTGCTTCATTTCATTTTTTTTTTATTGATTGTGCTGTTCGAATAGACACTGCAAAGGCGTTTCTACCACTGCCTCAGCTTTTACCACTGCTTTTGCACTTTTGAATGCTGCCACCAGAAGGCGCTCGTGCTCCTTCACTACAAAACGTGTCTTTTTCTCCAATAAAAACTAAAAAATGGTGGTAGAGTAGCCAACACGTGTTCTTATCTCAAGTAGGAGCACAGTTACTTCAAACATTTTTTTTTCAAGTACAAGAACAAAGTAGTGAGAATTTACTAAAGAAAAGAAGCTGACAAATATTTGGGAAACGAGGCCTACTCAGGTAAGAAGAACTTCTGTGTTGAGCATTGAATGTAGGCTAATTAGCAATTGAAGGAACAGTGCAATAAACAAATGTGTTCAATCATCGTCACTAGATTTCCAATGAGAAGTAAGAGACAACGCAACGTAAATGGAAATATTACAGCTAAAATGTAGGAAGTTTCAAGTAAATGTAACAAAATACTGCAAATACACAGTAGAAATGAATGGTCAAGTTGACTTATCATCACATTTTAAACCTTATTGTTTGATTTTAAAATAGTTTAGGCTTACCTAAGTATAAAATGCCAAGACAAGTTGAACTGCTATTTCATTTAAACAAAGGTAAGATTTTTAGATTTAATATTTTTCTAAACAGTCACATGTTCAAGTTTATTTCGATTCTTGTAGACTGTCTGTTTTCTTATTGCCTTCGAGGTAAATACAATAATCTGCATTTTCAGAAAGCTCCTACTTCTCCCACTGTCAAAGACTAAATCCAAACAAACATGTTCACATTAAACTGTCTGAGTGTAATATATGATTTGTTAATGTAATTAGTGTCTGGATGTATGTGACATTTTTGTAGAAATCTGTAGTTTTAAGAAATGAATTACTGGATGAGTGAATGTTCTAACAAATATAAGTAAATGTGTATTTTTTGGCATGTGCGCCATTTTAACAACAACAACAACAAAAACAACAACAACAACAACAACAACAACAACAACAACAACAACAACCTGTCCATTAGCAAAGTTGGTGTAACCTGGAACAAGCATCTCTCTTCTTTTGTGTAGAATAATATTTTTGAGCACTGTCCCTGATAAATAAACAACTAAACTAAGCAAAGGATGACCAGTGTTGCCAGATTTTGAGAGAAAAACAAGCGACCAAGCCTTTAAAATCAATTCAACATTAGAAAATTGTGTCTCCGCGGTTTCTAACAATTTCTAACATCAATATATAACTTTTAGACATGAAAATATTCTAAAAAAGATATATATATGTTTCAGTCATTAATAGATATATTTCTCCTTAAAGTTTAGGTAGTTAACTTTTTTAATTATAAATAAGTAAACTTTGTATTTTCCACCAAAAAGTATCTAATAAATGCATTTTCACTTTAAATAGGAAAAAAAAGAGGGTTTTAAGTCAATATTGCAACCAAAACTTAATTAATATTGATATTAACAATGTGTTGAATGATTTATGAGAGAAAGATTTCATATATCAAGAGTTGCCAGATTTAAAACATAAATTGTGTTTGCAGTGTTTAAATCACCTACCTCACCTTCAAACCAAACCTTTAAAATTGCTCAAATTTACCTCTTTTATTACTTAAAAGCGCAATCCACAAAAACTCACAAATATCATAAGAAACTTTGAAAACAGAAGCCCAAAGTCGCTATAAGGAAGTGGACTTGGCAACTCTGAAGCTAATAGAAGTAGGCTGAGAAAAATAGTCTGTTTATGAACCAACAGAAGCATCAAAAAGAAAAAAGGAAATCCTGATATGATTTAATAAAAAAATCAGACTGTCAAAGTTCATGATTCAATTTTTATCACGATATTGCAGAGCAGACCCCCACCGTGACAGCGATGATCCCTGGCAGGTGGAAACGTGGACTCTTTTGTTTCTACCACTGCCAAAAGAACAAGACGGGACGGCGCTCCACACTGAGGCAGGTTCTACTCTTCCAAATGAGAAGTGTGAGAAGCAAAACTGTCAGACACCAATTACTGCGCGAGCTGTGAGGGATGAGCAGGCGCCGCCGAAAAGCCAGGCAGGCCCGTCTTACCTGGACACTTGTCAGAGAACATCACATCCCATCAAGTGAGCAAACGCCTCCAGGGTTTGGTGCTACTGAGCAATGAACAGTCAAAATGGGTCAGTTCTGTTTGCCATCAATTGGGATACAACTCATGCTTTAGTCGCTTAAAGGTCAAATATCTGAATAATCCTGCAATATTAGTCTGACTATACTTTCCATACTATACTGGAGTTTAATGCCATTTTAGCTTCTATTGGCCCGTTTTTCTTTACTTACGCTTGTGACCTCTTATTTATTAAAGTCAGTCTCCAGAATATGATGTTTAACATGGCTAAAAATGATTGAACTGAGATGGTGTGAGTTTAAAAACACAGTGAAGTGCTTTTTGTATCACCACCTAATGACATCACAAGGTGGGACAGTTCAAAAACACAGTCTAATAATACAAGTGAATCAAAACACAACTTCAGACTTGTTTTGACAAGGGAACGTCAATGTAATATGGACCCTAGACAGATCCATGCAAGCGTGCATTAAACAGCCAAATAATAGTTCATTTTGTGTCGTGCAAGTCCACTCAGAGTCACACATTTACATTATTCATTTAGTGCCACAAAGACATCTAAACTAAGAGTATGCAGTTCTTTCACTTTATTTCATTTACATGTCCCCATTGTATCTTGACTTATATGCCTTCTTCAGGGCAGTGTTGAACTAATCATTTTACACTTTGTTCATTATAAACCACATTATTGATCTAAAACGGCTTAGCAACAGAAACGGGTCCATTGACTTCCTGTTCAAAACTGAACAACTGATAAGCCTCACCTCCTCATCGTGACATTTCACTGTTTGTCATTGATTTACATGTTTTTGTCTTTGAAAAAATTTACTTTATTATCAAATACAAACACCTTAGTTGCTAAACAAAACAGAATACTCAAACATGCAGGAATCAGTCAAAATATACAACATATTGATGACACTGCTATTGGAAAGATAAAAGCTCTGTGAAGTTGTGTAATGTGTTTCATTATGGCAGAAACAGTGTCATTACAACATCTAAAGACAAACAATGCATTGTTTTATAGTTTGTTAGGAGAACTCTAACTAATCATTGCCACAACATCTTTGTGTTTAAATGAATCCTTTTACAGAGTAAATGTAAGCCTATGTCGATCTGGTCAACTAGGCTTCCAATAATAAGAAGCTTATATTAAAAACCACACATATGTTTGTAGCCGAAGCGTTGGAAAGGCCACTCCGGATGTCTCTTATCTCATTTGACTCAGTCCTGTCTGATCTTGTCCCTACACACTCTCTCCCTCTCTCTCTCTGATGAAAAACAATATATTCATTTTCTGTCTCTGTGCTTTCCTTCTTCTGCTCTGGCCTCCTGTGGGAGTCCAGTTGGCGAGAGCCGAGCCTGGAGCTGAAGGTAGAAAATTAGCAAATACGCCAATGCCAGTAATTGTTAAAATTGCTGCAAATAGACCCCAAGTGAACCGAAAGAACAATCAGAGAAAAAAAAATCCGCCTACCCAAGTTGCCCGGGTTTATCTAAATTCCAATACTACAGTCAGTAATGGAAAACAGTGTAGGGATGTCATTGCGAATAGGCCATGGCGGTGTAATCCCCGGGCCCACTGGAGTCCATTTAATCAATGCTACAGACATGAGCATATAAGAGAGGAGCCGTCCGCAAATGGGAGAAGAGTTCTGAGTCAGCTCGCAGGAGATTAAAAAGTAGAGGTGGATGAATAATGGAGGAGGAGAATGGTGGGAAAATTGCCGAATGTGGCGAATCATCAATAAACGCCTCCCGTGAATAATTCTGTAAAAATAAAATCTTCTAGAGAAAAACTGTCGGTGTTAAAACTCAAAATCCCGATAACTCTTAATTGGTGATTTTGCTGCGCGTTGCCTCATTTTCAGGGTCATTATTTGGAGCAAAACTTTTATGCACCCCAGATAACCTGCAAGTCGGGATGTTTGGGAGAAATAACTAACTCCAAGAAGTGTGACAGTTTGGCAGTGATCGACTAAAATTATACAGAACTACTGTATACGCTAAAGTCCTGGATGATTCCAGGCTGTGTGGGCTCCAGCTTGCCCCATCAACCTAAAATATTCACAGCAGTTCCAAAAGTCTGCAGGGTTACACTGACCTAAGGATCCTGAAGGAAATCAAATAGTGTATCCTACTTCTTATTATCAGTGAATACTAGAGATGTGGCTTGAGAAAAATAATCCCATTTTAATTTGCATTACCTATAAAATATATCATTTGGGAGTGTCCTGAACATACTGTATCTCCTCATCTAAATCAGTGGTCTCCTACCTGTAGCTCGCCACCATCTTACAAGTAGCTCGCTGAAGGATTTTAGAATCATACAAATTATGCTTTATTACTCAATTCTATTATTACATGTCAATTTCTACTGTAAATGTATCTTTAGATGCCTTTTGTGTCCACTTTTAAATAGATACTGGTACATTTTCATACAGGCCTCTTAACTATGCCACAATTGACTTCAATTTTTGGTAATCGCTAACATTAGTACCTCGCCCCCAGTTTTCTTTTGCAAAAGAAAACGGGGGAAAAAGTTTTTCCTGGGAAAAAGTAGGAGACCCCTGATCTAAATTAAACCAAAACACAGAAACAGTATTTACCACATTCTATGCTTTTCCCAACCTTTAAAAAATGTCAGTGTAATCCCTCATTCGTTCAGGAGTGTTCCATAGTAGAAAGGCTTTAAAGTTGTCATCTGGACTGCGTATTTGATCAAGACGTTTCAACTCTCATCAATCTTTTGGAAATGAGATCGAAAAAGACTTTCAATGAGAGTCAAAACGTCTCGATCTACAAATACGATGTTCAGATGACAACTAAAAAAAAACCTTTCTACTTTAAAATCTGTGTAACTTTGAGGTTTTAGTTGGTGGTAGGGCTGAAGTCGACCAAAGAATGCTTTAATACTATGATTAAATAGCATCAAAATGTTTGTAATTTTGAATATGATAGCACAACTGCTGGATCGGGTATCAGCTCAATGATATGGGTTCAGCCGATATCATAGTTGTGTCTTTAATTGGACATATTGAGACTAATTTATTGGCTGGGGTCAATTTAGCCGGCAGTTTGAAGGCCATCAAAAATTGGTCCAAGGGCCGCATTTGGTCTATGTAGAACCACACTTACAACTAACTGATTAAAGATTAGAGGCCCTATCATCTTGATGCGCCATGACACTTAATAGGTTTAATATATAGCTTAAATGATATAGTTGATTAGTATACCCATAGATTCATACAAACTTTATGCATTCACAAAACTAAACTACATCCAAACCAAACACTAGCAAAGTTCATATTCACATCCAAATCAGATTACTGGCTCTTTTAGACTAATTAAACTACACACAACTCACAAAACCAGTAGTGAAGAAAAACATTTCCGATAGTATTGTTGCTGTTCACAAACTTCAGTAAGCAAAATAAACAAAAATACACTCAGAAATGTAGTTTTTTTTCTACCACATAAAGACCTTAAAGTTGGAGCTGACACTGACAACTTCAAGAGTCGATTGCTAACACAAGAGTAGAGAACTATCAACAATCCTTTTTAAAATCCATCTCCAGTTTGCAGTCGTCTGTCAGAGCCTCAGCGGTGTTCTGAGCCTACAGAAGGATGTAACAGTCAGCCCCGATCATAATCATGTATCATTACTTTTCCAATCAATGAAGCTGCACTCCATTGTGCTAATATTTCACGTCTTGTAGTAGCAGACTGTTGAGGAGCTCTTTATTTTAGTTGCGAATCTGGCACAGACAGCTATTCAAATGTGTTAAGAATTGCGTCTTGATTACGATTATTACGGCCTCATTATCTGTCAGTGTTGTCCCCACTCACAGAGGCTCCCGGTGAGCGTTGACACATTATTTTCTGCACATCAGCAACAGCAGCCTCAGTGGAGGATCTCTTAAAGGGGACACAGTTTGAAAATGCCATGGTTCTGGGGCTCCACGTCACATCTTCCATTGCTGCTTCATCAGAAAAATGTGCAGTTTGGCACTGTTTAGTTTTAGTCTCTTACGTAGTGACATACAGTACTTAAAGGAATACTATAATTGGTCATCATAGCTCACAATAAACACAGATATTTGACAAGTACCAATATAGTTCTAAATGTCATTTTAGTTTTCAATCTGTTAGTGTTGTCATGACAATAAAGTTTCAAACTTGCTTTGATACATATGAATAGACTTGACTCTTGATACAAGTTGATAATTAAAAAGGCTCTTTTTAGGCAAACTTTTAAACAGTAGACACTTTCTGACATTTTCAACACAAAATACAAGTACATTTATTTTTAAGCATTGTGTTTTTTTGATTAAAACTTATTCCATTATGTTGTTTATTAAAGGGGACCTATGGCATTTTTTTCTGTGTATTTAGGAATAAACTATAAAGCACAAAATTGATGTAAAAACAGCTTAGAAATAGAAAGAGGTCTATTTACTTCCTGTGCAAAACTCAGATCTGATAAGCCCCGCCTCTTCATTGTAAACTTTAATGTAGCAAGTACCAGATTTTATATTTGTAATTTTTATTGTTGTATGTGACTATGGGACTATTTTGAACTCTACATGCTTAACTATGAATCCGATTTTTTTTTTAATAATCACAGTTAAATACAGAGAAGTGGCGGGGATAGGTGGTAGGTGAGGACAGGGCTTTTCTGAGCACTCAGTCATCAGCTGCAGGAATCATTCTTACCAAAACTTTAATTAAGCTAATGATGAGAGACAGTTTAGCAAGGTTAAAAACTTAGAAAAAGAGATTTTACACAATAGGTCTCCTTATCGATAGTTGTTTGAAGGAGTATCTATTTTTTATGCTTCTTTTGGAATTGATTATCTGATTTTCGATACTCTTAACAACCCACAACCTACTACAGACCAACCACAGGCTTTACTGAACCAATGATGCTGAAGCACAATTCATTCAGGAACATCACCAATAAAGGACCATGAGGTAACGTATTAGTAGGTCTCTGGGACTTTAAACACTATTGTCTCCTTAGAAACAGAGCAGTGGGCGGAGCCTGTCGACCCAACTCTACACTAGTTATTCATTTTATTTGTGAAGACTCGGTCACTGTTCACCGAGAAGGAATGGCAAAGAACATACTGGACAAAGACTCCAGAGCATCTGAGACAAAGACACGGCCCTGAAGAGGTTCCAACATGAGGCCCAAGATATCAGGCGCTCTGCCCAAACAGCAGTGCAGCGCAGTGGGGACAATTTCAAAGAGATGGCCCGTCTCCTGGACAAAAGACAGTTTGAAGTGGAGCAGCAGCTCTGGTCCCAACAAGAGACCCAACTTATTCAAGTACAAGAACTTCAAAACTTCAGCAGAACTTCAGCAGAACCTCTCAGACATGGAGATCCACACACAGGGCAGATCGGGGTACAGAGAGGGCACTGGCGCGACTTTGACGAAGTAACCACAGCTGTGTCAAAGCTCACTCTGGATGAAGTCCGAATTTATATCTCACTAACTATGAGTCCAGTCCAGATTTTACCACCTTCAGACCAGAAACCACACTGAATCCAAACACACTTAGCCAATCTCTGTCCCTGTCTGATGGGAACAGAAGAACCTTGGTGATGTGTGAGGAGCAGAGTTATCCTGACCATCCGGACAGTTTCACTTACTGCGAACAGGTGTTGAGCAGAGAGAGTCTGACAGGCCGCTGTTACTGGGAGGTGGTGTGTGGTGATCTGTGGCTCTGTGTAGCAGTTTCTACAAGGAGAGAAAAGGAAACTTCAATGAATGTGGCCTTAAATTCAATGATAATTCCTAAGCTCTTTCTTTTTTTCATCAAATTGTCTGCAAATATAACTTTACATATAGTGTAGATGTAAATCTCAATGAAACTTTCTAATAAAACTAAACAAAAAGAAAAAACTATATTTAAAGGTTGTATGGAGGATTTTCAAAAAATGTTTGTTGTCAGTCTTGATCAAAAACAGTTGCATAGATTTGTAACAGCCTTGTACTTATGCTAAACAAAAAAAATAATTATAAAAATATATAAACTGTGGACATGACGAGGCCAGTAAAACGTTGACCAATAGATAACGAGGTACCTCGTTATTTATTGGCCTGTTAACATGTCAAGCAAAGCCTCAGTGTTCCTAAGTAACTCATTGGATCAGTTGCAGTGAAGGGCGTGGCCCTGGGAGGGAAACACATGTGCATCATTTGAAAAACAGCAAACAGTTGTTGGATTTGAAAAATCCTCCATACAACCTTTAAGAGCCCTTTTGTGATTTTTCTACATATTAAGAAAAAAACTATGGCATATACAGATCATTAATTCATATTTGTTCATTGCAAAACACAAAAATTAATTAAAACGGCTCAGAAATAGAAACTGGTCCACTGACTTCCTGTTCAAAACAGCAGAACTGATAATGCCTCTTCCTTGTAAAATTTTATTTTAATAAGTTACAGATTTAAAAATCACCATTTTCTGTTGTAAGAAAGTGTCTACCTGACAATTTTGACTCTTACATGTATTACTCACCATCCTAATTTTTGAGTAATCGCAATTAAATACAGACAAGTGGGTGGGGATAGGTGGTAGGTGAAGACAGGGATTTTCTGAGCATCTGAACATGAGCTGCCGAACACTACAAGATTCCTCAAACATGCAGGAATCAATCCAAATACTAATGGTGAGAGAACACTGTTGTAACATGCTTAAAAACTCAGAAAACTGAATTTAACATAATGGCTTTCCTTTAATAAATGTATATAAATGTGAAATATACACTTCACACAGAAAATTAATTATTAAATCTATCAAATCACATAATAAAAACAAAAGCACTTTCTGGGTTTCTAACAGTGTTTCTCATCAAGGTTGTACTCGAATTGAATAATGAATGTTTGAATATTCTCGAATTGTCCTGCAGATGACACTCAAAAAACTGAACTGATGTCAAGTTATTACTCTTCAGCTATTATCTATTACTTTATACAAACAGTCTGCATGCCAGTGGCACCTGACTGATCCTGCAGTTCTGTAAAACATCTTTGCGAGGCAATGTAATAAACTCCTGTAATTACCCATGGCACCCAGCATGTAGATTTGATTTATACGACGACAGCCAAACACACAGGCCTGGAAGCAGACACTCTGGCTTCTGTTCTGGCATCCTTCTTGTCAGATTAGTATTACTATCCCACAGAGCGACTTTTTCTGTCCTCCCCATGCACTTCATCTCTGACTCCTCGCCACGCTCTGTGAAATGTGTAGTTTTCCTTCCCTAAGCCTAAAAGCGCTGATTTCTCGTCTGCAAAAAAAAAACGACACAAGGTCTCTCCAGTGCTGCAATTCTTTATTTCACCTGTCCCAGCGTCAACTAAAGCACGCACATCCCTCTATTCGGTCAGTAAGAATAAAGAGGAGAATTTTACTTTCAAAAATAGTCATCCAGAAGTCACAGAGTCTCAGAGTGTGGAAAAACACCTGGATGAAAAAGCGTCAGATTAACTGGAAGGGATTCAGAAGATGTCAAACACTAAAATACTGACTGGCCTGCTGTAGTGAACTGCAGTTTGCATGAGTCAAAGCAGGAATGTCAGTGGGTTTTACAGTGAAAGACCAAATAAACATGACAGTTTTATTTTCAGAGAGCACACACATGCGTTAATAGGCTGCAGGGGAAAAGGCGGCACTGAGGCACATCCGAACAGTTTGTCCAAAAACGCACGAATCTCTGAGGAGAACAGCAAAAAGATGTAACGAAAACTAGTAGGATTTTAGCTCATTAGGTTGTTGATGAGTCTTGGCCAACCAACATTTGTATTAAAAAATGGATATTCATTTGGAATTTAAGTAGACTAAGCGGAAAATGGCTGTTGTCTATAAGGTCTGCAATCAGTGCAAATCAATCTTATGAAATGTTGTTTTATGAGAAAGAAGGAAGCTAATGAATTGCAGGTTTTGCTTATATTTTGTACAATATTTTTTAAAGTAATTATATTTAAGTAGTCGTAGTAATAGTATCTTTGGATGTTTTCCCCAGTTGGAACATTTTATATCACGTATATAACTGTACTTCCTTATTTTACCAAAGCTCTCTAGCAACCATAAAGTAAACAAAGGCTCCACGTTGATAGGCTATGAATTGACAAATAATAGATTACCTGATAACACCTTTGTTGTTTTAAATTAGAATCTAAAAAGTGTATGGCTGTGTGTATCAGATTTTTTTTCCCTATTAAAGATGTAAACAACAAAAACAGTTATTTCATTTTAAACTTACAACAGTCCACTCTTGGCTCACTTATCTAATGTTTTGCAGTCTGAGAATTCAAACTGTTGTAATTTAACTTAACTTAAATGCAATTGAAGTACTTTTCACAACATTTAGAAGTTGGCATGTTAACGATGGTTAGTCAAATGCTACCAAGACAAACAGTGCACTTCTTGGATTTCAGTGAACAAACGTAAGCATGCATTTTAAAACATAAATAACACTGCAAAACTAATTTTCACTTGAATAGACACTTTCACAATACATCTGAGCTATGGGGAAAACTTATACTTATGTACATTTAAAAAATATTTCATTTGTAAAATAAGATACATTTTGACCACACTCAGTGATAACAAAAAAGCTATTTAATATAAGTGAGCATGTGTTTTGGAGGAACTTAAACCCTCTTGTGGGAGTTGTGTTGTGTGTGAGGCTGGTTTCTACTCTGTGCTGCTGGCTACACGAGGTAAAAAGGAGCTGTCCATCATGGTGTCAGTTTTGAGGATGAAGCGAGCCTGCTGGGAACTGAACTGTAGTTAATTAGCGCACAAAGCCCGCTGGACAAAAGGAAACTTTGGCTGATGGAGTAGGGTGGCGGGCACACTCAAAAAGACGCTCTGATAGTAGGGAGGGGTGTAAGACTTAGCGGAGAGGGGTGTGAGACGGGATGGGGGGATTTGAATGTGTGTGTTCCTGGGGTTCAGCAGGGGAGACGGCCCGGAGAGGAGGTGGGAGGGTTTAAGGGGCGCAGACGAATGAATTAGCTGTGTGAAGGGAAGCCTTGTCCCTAAAGCTGAGACCAACTCTCCGCCAGCCAGGGTTGCCAAGTCTGCTTCTTTATAACGACTTAGAGCTTTGTGGTTTTTTTTGTTTTGAGAAAGTTGCTTACAAATTCCAAGTTGATGTTTGTTGCACTTGGGGCTTTCTACAAACATTGTTCAGGTTTGTTTCATGTGGTAAGTCCAAGTAAGAAATCATTTTCTTTTTCTCCTCAAATTTATTCATTTGTGTTTCGAGACCGACACATCAAAATCAGATCTCTGCACATCGTCTTCATCTACCTGAAAAATGGATTTGGTTTACTTACTTTTCCCCCTTTAAGCTAAATTGCTTCAAGGAAAAAGGCATCTTCATCTAATTATTACATCTGTTATTGTAATCTTGTGATGTAGAACCATGTGAGTCACTATATGACTCTTTAGGATAAGAGCTGACTGGTTGTGCCTACAATAGTAAGACTACTTCATTTTGTTTAAGGTTAAAAGACACAGTTTGAAAATTAGGAAGACCATATTTAACCTATTCTTGTGGGACCTAGGTCGCTTGTTTTGGGCTTCATTTCAAAGGCTTAGTCGCTTGCTGCTGTCTGAAAATCTGGCAACCCCACCTCCAGCGCAGAGTTTCTCCACTGGAGCCCTGCCGTCACACAAAAGAGGGGGTTTGGTTAAAGAGAGTGACCGCGGGACAGAGGCAGGGAGAGGTCAGACTATGACACGAACTAATAAGGGCGCGCAGAGACTGGACAATGGTGCAAACTGAACATATCACTTTGATGAGGGTAAACTGTGTCTGCTTTCATAAACTCCCCCGAGGGAAAGACACCAGGACACCGACACTAGGAGTCTGTGTGGAGCTTTTGACATTTGTAGTTACATCTGCTCCAAAGGACTGAGTGCTACAGACAGTGTTGCTATGTTCCTCTTCACTAAATTGGTTTGGAAATGCTACTTTAGCCGTAAATGTTAGTAGTTTTTAATTTTAACTTGTGTATTATTTAATTTAGTATGTAATAGAAATAGTTTGTATTGTATTATTGGGGCTTGGTGAGATTGACTGAAATATGGTTAGGGTTTACACTAACATGATTCCAATATTCAGACAATAATTAGCCAAGAAAAATACATAAAAACATATTCTTAGACTCATTAGTTGAACTTTGATTATCAGACAAAATATTAATTGTTTGCAAAATTAACTTCTCTTAGAATCTTACATTACCTTTTGATTTATTTCATAATTTTTTACACCAAATTATTTACCTGATATTGTTTTTGTACATCTTCAAAACAGAATAACAAAAAATTTAATTTACTGTCTAATCCTTGTCTTACACGGTCTATTCTGTGTATTTGAATTTGAATAAAAAGTGCTACTATTCTTTTAAAAGTAAAACAAATTATTTATTGACAATCAGGCAGACAAGTATTAAAGCTTTCCTCTCTCTTCTATTTGTAAAATTGTATTCCACTGCCTCTTCCCTGTGCCCCTCTCTGAACAGATGCCAGCTGGTCACCTCATTGTCTGCTCGATATCCCACAAGAGGTGCTGGGACCATTATCAAAGCTCGTATTGATGCGGCTTTGCTCTGCTTTATGCCAGATCTGATCGACGTGGACCATCTCTCTGCCCCGGCTGATGCGTCTGTTCATGTGTGTGTGCGTGTGAACCTCCTGGCGGGACGGACAAACGGACAGGACCGCTGGCCTGATCTCTGGGCTGTGTGGACAACCAGTCGCCCCTGCTGCCACCTCCCACTCCATCACTCTCTCCTCTCCACACACCTCCTCCAGAAAACATCAAGCCAGCGACGATCAAGGAAGTATGATTGCCTGGATTTCACAGGAAAACATAATACATTATAAAGCTCTATTAATATATCTTAGAAGACATAGGATGTATAATTATAAGAATTTAATTTGATAGATTATGACTAATTGCCCAAAGAAACTGACAAGAAAATAAATAAATAAATGAATGAATACAAAAATTAACGAATTACATAGTATAAAAGATAAGCCATACTAAGGCCTCCCAAAAAGCATGTTTCTCTGAACCTCTACAAAGCCATAAATAATAACCCTGTATACATTTTGACCAATGCCTGCTTTCGGCCTGTTCCAGTAATATTGCCTTGTTGGTGCAGATGGTGCATGACATCACTGGGGGGTGAACTGACTGTGACTCACCATTTATATAGATTTACAAACACACACCTCTGTCCAAATGTTTAAGCATTTGAGCACCTCTATCACACACTTGCTGGGAGGGGGAACTCTGTGAGACATATTGCTATCACTTACAATCGGAATCTTTTTGTGATGATCAGTTTTCTTTATCAAGGAGAAGACAATAATAGCTGATGAAAAAACCTCATAGGCTCATATTCAGAAACTATTTTATATATCTAGTCCCGGCCAACCAGCATCCTTGTAACAAAATGTCAATGTAAACATCAAAATAAACGAAATGTCAAATAATATTCAAACTAACAATTAATCTAAACTTACATTAAAACTTTTACAAAGATGAGAGTATTGCATTCTATCCTAAAGGCGTCGGACACTGGAAGTGAAAGTTCCCCAATAAACATCGCCATTACATGTGGAGCCAAATTTGTTGATTCATTGTTATTTCGTTTTTGACTAATTTGTAATTGAAAAGCCGTTTGAAACCGAATAGGCTTCTAACCAATTTGAATAACAAAAGAATGTAAATTGGCAGTCTTGGAGAAACTGACACTGCTTTAGAGATCTGTGTAAAAGTTTAAGCATTTTTATAATCAAATAGTAGCCTAATAGGCTAATGAAAGGCCGTTAATAAACGAGTGCCTTAAAAGCGGTAGCCAATAAACATATATGCGCGTATTGAATTTAAAGAGTGATTAGGTAGTGTCTTTATTGTGTAGGCGTTCCCCGGAAGCTCGTCGCCTCTTTCTCTCACTCTCTCTCTCCAGCCGGAGCCCCCAGCCCCCGCGGTGCGCGAGTCTGTCCCACTGTTGCCATTCCGACGCACGGCTCACACTACTCAAGTAACACCGATAGCGGAGTTGCTCGGAACAAACCTGGGGCTTACCACCGTGGACCCATCGAGTTCAGAGCTGAGTATCGCTTTTACGCACGGGGCGCAGTGGTGCCAAGATGCGCCGCTGGACAGAGGAGGTTCGGTGTTGGTAAAGTAACATAAAGAAGAGACTGCCAAAGCGGTGCACCGCGTCGTTTTCAACTCCGCTGCCAAAACATCGGTCCGTGGGCGTGAAAGGAGGATTTTCCCCAATGAATTTGGACATTTGGTGAGAGGATATTCACGACTATGAGGCGCTAAACACGTCCCTCGCTTCACTATGAGAGGAACAAAAAGCTTTTCGACTGCTGCGGTGTGCGTCTGAGTCTCCATCCTTCCATCCAAGTCTACACACACTGTTCTTCATGTTGCAAACGCCTGGTTTATGACAATGGATTACTTGCTGTGGCTGTGCAGCCTCGTTGTTCTGTGGTTCTGGCTGTAGAAGGTAAGCTGGATGTTTACTTTATTTGGCGCGTTTGAACAATGGGATCTATTTGGCTGCGAAATTGGCATTGTTTTCGTATGATCCGTTTGGGTTGGTTTTCCATACTGAAAGGAACTCCATTCAGGATTTTAGATAATTTATGCTGTCAATAGATTATATCGACCAGTTTGGCTTTGTGCGCACTGACTGGTATCCCTTGTACACATGAACACAGTCTCAACGCTGTGGCTAAAGCGTGTTTGGTGACACCTCAGTGTTTTCCAATGCGGATGGAGGAGGACTGCCCTGTTGCTATTGTCCTCTTGTTGTCACACCCACCACTATCACACCTCATCGAGGATGCCCACCTGCCCCACCTTTCTCCCAAAGAGCTGCCCGCGTGCCTTCACTGTGGCAATGGTCGGTGCCAATCACAGTGTATGCTTAAGCACAGGTCAGAGTGGGCTAGTCCCAATCTCGTGAAGCGCCCCGGGGACAAAACATGTGTAACGTATTAAACGACAACGCATTAAGGTAATGGCTTAACAAGTCGTCCCCAGGAGCTTCTAGTGGGAGTGTTTCTCAGGGGAGTCCACCCTTTGCCACTCTCCACATACAGCAACACCCAACCCATCCTTCTTTATTCGCCTCTGAGCTGTGGCTACATTTCTCCACATACCTCCCCCTTCTTTTTCTTCCCCTATTTCTCCTCTTCTCTGTCCAATCTGCCTCCGCTGGACCGTAGCCAGCTTGATCCCTCATCAATTCTGGTGTCAGCAAGTGAATCAATGCAACGGGCAGCAGTCCTCCGCGTCCCTGTGGGGCTCTACACAGGGACATGATCAGGCTGTTCCCCAAACTTAACTGTTACTCAAAGCAAAGGGGTTAACTAATGTTTGTCCTCCGAGGATCAGCAGCAAGGGCACTTCACACTTAAGAGAACGAGGCGCTTTTTGCGCGTGCAACTTTAGCTGCTTACTCAGTGGATTTAGACACATGGCTGCGATTAGCTTTACAGATATGCAAGTGAGGAGGATGATGCAAGCCCAAGTGCAAATTGAAGTATTTACTAAAGCTTACAGACTACTTGTCCCCAGTTTTAATGCGACAGACTGGATGCAATAAAGCATCCTGACAACTGTGACACTTTTATACTGAATTACATTTATTTACAGTCATTTTCACATAAAGCAGCTGCGTGATGGCTTCAAAAGTATCTTATAAAATAATCTCATAGAGTAGCGGTGCATAGAGAAAAGTGCAAGGCTTTGCATTTCTGTCCTCAGTGATTTTCATTCAGTTCATCTTTATTTATAGCACCAATTGACACTAGAACTCATTGGGAGAGCACACATAGCCCTGATTTAATGGGTTGCTTGTATTGGTAAATTCAACAACCCCCCCTGAGTAAACACTTGTGAACAATGGTGAAATAAAACCGCTCTTACAAACTCATAGACACAAAGAGGAGGCTCTGATCAGGCCAAGATTTATCTGCAGTCTGGACACATCATCAGCTCTGTTAAATGATGTAGCAATAAATCTGTGCACGGAATAAACAGCAAATGATAAAGTAAAGACCGCTTCATCTCACAGAGCTGCTCAATAAACATGCTCCTAGTGGCACCTATTATCCAAGTGATGTGACTTTCAAATACACATCACAGTTTTGTTTGGGGAAAAAACAACTAAAATGAAAATGTCAGTTTCTAGAATGTGATGATGTCATACTCTCAAGAAGACTAAAGCAAAAACCAGATTTACCATTTAATGACATTCGGTTGAGAAAAGGCCAGGGTAGATGCACCAATCTTTGTTCTGATGAAGACGATCAGCTGTTCAAACATTACGGACCTGCACATCATGGTGTCATCTGAAACACAGCAATATGTAAAGTAAATAAATACATTAAGGAGCTATTGTAAGTATATGCACTGCAGCTGAGCCATTGTAACCAGCAGTGTAAACTAAATATGCGTGTATCATCATTGTGTGCAGATTTGTTAAAAAACAGATGGTCTTCACATATCATTAAAGTGCTGTGTCATGCAGTTATAATGGAAGTAGATTTTTAGCTTTTAGATTTCAAAATTCAATTGTGAGTAAAATTGGATGTGATTTCAGCTTCAGAAAAAAAAAAAAAGTAAACAAAATATATACCTATCTCAAATATATAGTATATACTGTAGCATTTCTTATAAATTGAATCTAAATTGACTGTTTCCAAAATGTTCCATCTCCACCATTTGTCAGTGCCAAAACAGATACTGCCTGCCAGAGCCTACCCTTTAAAATCAGCTTCTCCCCTAAACAAGTTGTAAGTGCGCAGACGCTATTACATCTTCATATTTGATCACACAGATGATGGTGTTGGCTGTTAATATTTCATATGTTTTCTTGTTGGCTCCAAGTGTCAGCGCACAAGCCTTCTCTTCTTTCACGATGCTCCAGGTCCTACCAAAGTGAATAAAACATAAGTCGTATATAAATGTACTCCCCCCAAACTGTGCATGCTACGAATTCAGTCTTGTGGCATTCCAACCCTGGTGATTAGAAAACCGGTAAATGCCATGGGTGGTGCTGGTCTGCATTGTTCTATTACCCCTTGGGCAGAATGGCTTGGACTCGATGTAGTTTTATGGGATATGGGGGGAATTCAACATTTGAGTTATAGCAGCAAAGCCATCTCAAAGGTCCAGTAAATTTAACAGAGTAGGGGGGCGGGGATGTACCTGGACCTGGGATTTAGTGAGATGACAGAACACTCACGTAAAGAGGCCTGCTTTTGACAAGAGGTATTGTTTTGGCTTATGTGTGGAGACCAGAGTGGATTCAGATGTTGTGATAAGGGAGATTTTGCAACAAAGTTCTAAAATGCCTGCTCCCGTGGTCAAGGCTTGGTCAGCTTCAGTGTTCTATATAGCCCAGAGAGATCTCCAACTACTGAATGCTCCTGGTTTTTACATTGCCTCACCACAAGAGACGACTCAGCATCTGCTTCACTGCCAACACAATCTGTTTAGCGTTAAAGGAGACGTATTATATAAAATACACTTTTCTGAGTTTTTAACCAGGTTATTTCAGCGCTCTCTATCATTGTTTACTCAAAGATTTATTTGGATTGATTCGTGCATGACCTTGTATTGTCCTGCGGTTGATGCTTGAGTGCTCAGAAAAGTCCTGATTCCCCTACCACCTATCTCTGCCCACTTGTCTAAAAAAATCAAATTCTAAGTAAAACCTGCAGGGGTCAAAATCATGTCATGTGGTCACTTTTCAGCCATAAAAACGAGCTTATTAGTTCTGCAGTTTTGAACTGGAAGTTAATGGACCTGTTTAGTTTTGAGCCATTTTACATCAGTGTTGTCTTTTATGATGAACTATAATCAAATTAATACCCACATATGTTATAGTTTATTACTAATTACATAAATAACATGTCTCCTGTTAAGTCGCATCATGTAATTTCCATGGGTAAAAAAATCAAATGTCTAAATCCATAGAAATAGAATAGATTTGGGTATTCTTCATTGACATACATCCATTTCATAAAGTAGAACATTTATAGCTAAAGCGATCTAATATAGGATTTTCAAGAAACAAAAAGAGAAGGCCCTCCTCTAAGACACAAAGAGTCAGTTTCAGGGAGATGTAAGCCTGCTCAGAGTAAAAACACTTTTTATACTGTTTTCAGTCCAACAAAAACATCTAAGTACTTTTGTCTTTTCTGACTTAAACGTTTCACAGTGTGTCTCTGAGTTTAAAAGTTTGTAGGACAAAATGTCTCCAGTGCTTTTGGCAAAATAACTCAAACAGAAACAAACTATACATCTGAATGCACCCGAAATTGCAGCCCAGTGTCAGAAGAAAATGTAGATATACAACAAAATGTCAAAAACCTATTTTTTGCTGAAAAGCCTGTAGAATGAAGAATTTGGCTGAAGCCACGAGGCGACATTTTCTTTGGTTTAACAGGTAAATCTTGACCTACCCCTAGCCCCAACCCTAAACTTACCAATTTTAGTATAAGATGAAGCATAAACTTACCTGTTAAACCCCAAAGAAAATGTCGCCACGTGGCTTCCACCAAATGTGTGGTTATTTTAATGTTTTGACTTTTCGTAACATATTTACTTACATATTTATATATTATGTTTCTTCTTATTTAAAACAACGTGAAAACATGCTTATTATATGTTTCTTTGGAGACTGCAAAATTGCCAGTCCTTAATGAAAACATGCTAAGGTATATTTACTCATCTTTACAGAAGAGTTGGTCTAAAGCTAGCAGGACTTAGACATGTTTTGATTAATCTCCATATGGACATAATAGTTTCCCTGCCAAAGCTCCATGCTATGGCATTGAAAATCTAGAGTGACCAGATTTTCAAAATGAAAAACAGGTAAAAAAAAATAGGTAACATTGCAGCATATTCTTCTCTTTATGTTGGAGAGTACTAAACTGGTTCAAAATCAGTAAATCTGGAGCATGTCTTGTGTTAGATAGGATAAATGAATGGTTTGGGATAAATCTGCTGGAACACTGAATGCAGGGCTCATAACTGGACTCTTCCAGGTAAAGAGGGACATCTGGACATCCAAATCTTATTGTATTTACGCTATTCAATTACATGCTTCTGAAAAAAATGGGAGGCTCAGAAAATGTTGGAATGAAATGAGTTACATAGCTTTTAAGACTGGAAAAATCAGATACAACATCTTGTAAAAGAAATGATACCTGCTGATTTCCATGGAGATAATCATGTTTAAAGAAGCACTAGAATCTTCATGGGAGAATAATTTATACTATAAGAAAGATATACAGTAGTACTGCCACTGACACACTGACTCTAAATCTGTATCGCATGGACCAAATTCTAACATGAGAATATGGAGCACAAATGAATGTAACCTGAAAACTGTTTTTAAATTGAGTTACAAATGTTAAAGTTGAGGTAGGTAATTTTTTTTAGTTATAAATTAGTAACCTTTGTGCTTTTCACCAAAAAGTATATGAAAATGCAGCACTGAGACTGTCTGAATTTAATAATAAATAATTTTAGTTTTCATCAGGAGTCGAATGCTGCACTCTGATTGGCTGCGCCTGGGTGGTCTTCTCCAGTTTCACGTTGTTGTTGTAAAAAGAAGTTCATAAGCCTTAATTTCAGCAAAAATGAATATTTATCGGATTAAGATTTTAAGCATTTATGAGGAAGTGTCAGATTTAAACCTAAATCTTGTTTGCAGTGTAGAAATCAGCTAGCTCACCTTTTAATGTAGAAGAACAAAAGTACACAAAACAATGAATAATATTTTTTGTAGTCATTTTTGGACTCATTTGGCAAAGTTTGAACCAGAAAATACACTGCAACGTTTGACACAATTACTTTAACCCTCGGGCTTCCCTATGGACATTTTTGTCCATTTCGCCCGTTTTTTTAAAATTTGTCGGGCTGACCATTTCACGTTTGTTCGTGTTAGAGCTATGAAATTCAGTGACAAAGCCTAAATCTTGTGAAATTTTTCGGCCAAAAAAAAATTTTTTTTTGCAACTGCTTTGGACTACTGGGAATAAATAAGTGTCACACCTAAGACCCTAAGGACAAAAATGTCCACTTACAAAAACCTTCATAAAAACATCATAGTTTCATATTTTTTCATACTTTTTTCAGCTCATTTTAAAGATCTATCCCTGCCCTAATCAAAAATATGTGTTTTTTAAAAAATCCATAAAAATTTAACCCCTTAATGCCAGTTTGAAAAACTTGAATTTCACTTGAGGCCTAAAAAATGACCTCTAAAAATGCAATATTTTTTAGAAAACCAAAGATAAACTTTAATGGGCTGCATTTTTAGATGTGTCCTATGAAGGTACAACTTTGTCGAAAATTTTAAGTTTTTAGCTTTTTTAGTTTTTGAGTAGTGCTCGATTAGAAGAAAAAGTCACACCTAAGACCCTAAGGACAAAAATGTCCACTTACAAAAACCTTCATAAAAACATCATAGTTTAATATTTTTTCATAATTTTTTTCAGCTCTATTTAAAGATCTATCCCTGCCCTAATCAAAAATATGTGTTTTATAAAAATCCATAAAATTTAACCCTTTAAATGCCAGCATCAAAACCTGAATTTCAGATTTAGTGAAAAAATGACCTCTAAAACGGCAATATTTTTCAAAAACCTGAAGGCAGAGTTTAATGGGTGACATTTTAGATGTGTCCTATGAAGGTACAACTTTGTCGAAAATTTCAAAGATCTGGCATTTTTAGTTTTTTTTGTAGCCTGAGATTAGCATGTTTTAAAGGACGCCTCTCCCATTGACTTCCATTATAAAATCATACTTTTTATGTTTCATTGTTTTTGCTACAAAAAATATGATTTGTTTTAATAATAAGGTTAATTTTACGACAAAACTAGTTACATTTAATATTTTTATTGTTTTTACTCCCAATAAGTCAATTAGCTATATTAGCATGTGCAGAAAGTCAATCCTCCATGTGAGCCACCTGACGTTTGACCTTTGTTTACAAGAAGTGTCTTTGAAGCAGACAAGTGACCTATATTTGACCTCAACTTGACTTTGAAAAAGTCAAGTACAAAGTAACTTGTGTTAACTTGTGCCCCTTCTATCCCCCATACTCAGAGAAGGACAATGTAAACAACTTTACAGAAAAACATAAACAACTTTACAGAAAAAACAAACAACATTGCAGCAGTGATACAAACAACTGTACCAATGCAGCAAGTCGCAGTCGGCTGCAGTGTTTTTTCCTTCACAGTCAAAGGCCAGGATTGGTGACACTGCGTTTATCTTTTTATTTATTCATAACTGCTGGTGTGAAAAGCAGAACCACAAACAAAAAAACAATCTTCTTCTTCTGTGCAGTCTGCATGACTTTCCTCTTTCACCTTCTCTTGTAGTTGAAGCTGCAGGACTAGTTCCAGAGCCTGATTTACACATGAGCTTCATCTTGTTCCTTCAATGACACAGAAACCAGAGAGCAGGGCGGTGCGCAGTCTCCAGGTGCAATGTTGTTTGGTTTTTCTGTAAAGTTGTTTATGTTTTTCTGTAAAGTTGTTTACATTTCCTTCTCTGAGTATGGGGGGTAGTAGAAGGGGGCATTGTTTTTCTTGATTTTAAAAGTGTTTATATTGCTCTGTGTGACAGCACACAAGTTACTTTGTACTTGACTTTTTCAAAGTCAAGTTGAGGTCAAATATAGGTCACTGTCTGCTTCAAAGACACTTCTTGTGTGTCAGGTGGCTCCATGGATGGATTGACTTTCTGCACATGCTAATAGTAGCTAATTGTTATTTGGGAGTAAAAACAATAAAAAAATTAAATGCAACTAGTTTTGTCATAAAATTAACCTTATCATTAAAACAAATCAATTTTTTAGTAAAACAATGAAACATAAAAAGTATGATTTTTATAATGGAGTCAATGGGAGAGGCGTCCTTAAAACATGCTAATCTCAGGCTACAAAAAAAACTAAAAATGCCAGATCTTTGAAATTTTCACAAAGTTGTACCTTCATAGGACACATCTAAAAATGTCCCATTAAACTCTGCCTTCAGTTTTTGAAAAATATTGCGTTTTAGAGGTCATTTTTTCACTAAATGTGAAATTCAGGTTTTGACGCTGGCATTTAAAGGGTTAAATTTTTATGGATTTTTAAAAACACATATTTTTTGATTAGGCAGGGATAGATCTTTTAAATGAGCTGAAAAAAGTATGAAAAAATATGAAACTATGATGTTTTTATGAAGGTTTTTGTAAGTGGACATTTTTGTCCTTAGGGTCTTAGGTGTGATTTTTTCTTCTAATCGAGCGCTATTCAAAAACTACAAAAGCTAAAAACTTAAAATTTTACACAAAGTTGTACCTTCATAGGACACATCTAAAAATGCAGCCCATTAAAGTTTTATCTTGGTTTTTCTAAAAATATTGCATTTTTAGAGGTCATTTTTTGGGACTAAGTGAATTCAGTTTTCAAACTGGCATTTAAGGGGTTAAATTTTTATGGATTTTTTTTAAAAACACATATTTTTGATTAGAGCAGGGATAGATCTTTAAAATGAGCTGAAAAAAGTATGATGAAAAATATGAAACTGTTTTTATGAAGGTTTTGTAAGTGGACATTTTTGTCCTTAGGGTCTTAGGTGTGACTTTTTTAAAGGGAAGCCCGAGGTTAAAGAAACTAAAGTAACCAAACCTGAACTACCACAAGAATATTTCCAAACTTAACCCTTTCAGTTTCTTGGTTTTCACCCTATTGGAACTACAGTGTGTGTACAATGATTTCCATTTTAAACATAAAAGTTTGCTCTCCTCCACTGACAGTTGAGAATTATTCTAGCAGACTGGCACTATTCTTTCTGTAGATACTGCAGGTTCAGAAATGTCTCTCTGGTGATAGGGTCAGCTCGAAACGCTTGATTTCCCACAGTCAGTCCTCTGCACCACTAGTCTAAGGAGCACTTCACATAGGAGGAGAATTCTGCTTACAGAGCTCCCTCAACTTTTTCTTATGTCTTTATTTTTTAGAGGATCAGGGCTTTTGCTGTATATGCGAAATGCAGTATTTGTCTTACTTTTTCTATTATTATTAACCAGGTAAAAATCCTACGAAGTGGCAAATGTATTTTTCAAGAAGAGTGACCTGGTCTGAAAGTACACAGCAGCACAAACACAGTATAAGTGCAGTTACACAACTCCAAAAAATAAAGAGAGTGGACAAAAAAGGCAAAAATGAGCCAAAGTAACCAGCTTGGCCATCATCATCATAAAAATGTCTGAGACTGTGCTTCATAAAAATGAGTAGTATCAAGTTCAACTAATTACCAATGTTAACAAAAGTTTTGAGGGACCCTGACATCAATGGCAGAGGTATCCACAGTGTCCCCAGACCCCAGGTTGAGAACCACCAGAAAAGAACATTTAAAAACAAGTGTTACCATGGAATCTGTCATGTTTGCTGACATTTTGCTCAGGGATACAGTACATTAACAAAAAAAAAATAAAGAAAATATGAAATACATGTATCTCACTGTAGAGAACACACATGAAGGAAAGCTGTTCAGCTTTTAGCAACTCAATGTTTAAAACTGGGATAATAGACATTTTTACTAATGTGTGATTTCATAACATTAAGCTATATTATTTGTTAAATAAATAACGATTATTTGACAAATAATAGCTAGATCCTGGCACTTGTTACAATATGGTTGCTAAGTAACTGTTGTGGAATTTCCTTTTTCATCTGCTGTGTCCAATTAAATTTCTGTCCATGTCCAGTTAAATTGACACTGAAATTCCTTGGGGAAAATTCTAAATATCATCACTACTGACTAATGTGTCATACACATATTAAGGCTAAAATGCAGACATTACTCAAACATAAATGAATCGATGCAAATACAATACATACTCAGAGGAAGCTATTGATAATGGAAAACCATTATGCCTGGTTAAAAGCGTATTTAGGGTAATATATCTCCTTTAACACGCTGCCTCGTCAGTGCACTCACACTTACGATTCAGGCTGAGTTTGCTTGTGGGCAGCAGTGGGAGGAGAGAGGAGCGCTACACTGAACAGCCTCTCCTGGGATCATCCTAGGATCAACGGCATGTAGTCCGACGGTATTCAGCCGTGAGCCGCTCTGGGCCCAGTGTAGCCATGCAAATATGGTTATTCTATCATTCAAACAAGCCACTAAAACATCTCTATGCATACCAATGTAACACAATGCTTTTATGCTTTCTTGTTGTGAAAGCCCTGTTTAAATTTGTGCATTAATTTCACCCATTTGAGGTGCGATGGAAGAAACCACTTATCCGCCTTTTTATATTCACACTTTACCTCGCAATTCAATTTGCTCAAGTCTGTTATTTGTTTCTTTATTTATTATAAGCGGACAAAAGAGGCCAGCATGAGCCTTTTGGAGCAGCACAACACATCGATAAATAGGCTGACACCCATATTTAGCCGATAATGTGATCAATGCTGGTTTTGTCTTGAGTTGAAAACCCTCCGGAGCTGAATGCCACAGATGTAATCCATCCCTATCGCGGTTCATTATTCACAGAAAGACACACAGTAGGGTTTAGGTAATGACTGTAAACATTGCTTATAGCTGGGGCTCAGATGCATCAATGATCTCTCCACTCAATCAGAGCGCGTCTATTACCGGCACACAAAAGCCAAGGACAAGCCGTTATGATGCCTTTGTCTTGTGCGTGGAACAATGGACGATGGAATTCTCGTGCTGATCTTACAAGAATGGCTTTTTAGCGTTTGGTGTCATGTTAATAATAGTAACATATACAGTTCATAGGAAAATATAATTCAAAAACGAAAACAAATTAGTATTTACGCTATATAATTGACATTCTATTGGTCATATTGTAGTTCTGGTCACATGGTCTGTCTGTGTTGAGAAATATTAGTTTAAGAATCAAGACCAAAAATAACTGTATTAAATAGTTAAAAAGAAATAAATAAAGTATTATAATGAGATCTAGTTCAAAAATCAGTGATATGAGACATTGTCCACTATATGATACTCTTTTTAACTTTTGTCTGTTTAGTTGAAGGCGGCTGTTGCACTATGTCGCACGTATTTATATTAGGCTGGGTCTTATATTTATTATGACTGATTCATGGATCATTTATGTTATCGTTTTTATAGAATTCATAGCTTAATCATGTATATGCAGTTTTCGTCTATTTTCCAATTTGCCTTTGCAGACATATGGAGTCTACAGTTGTGTCTGGGTTCGATTGTATGGACAAAAATATATATTTTTTAATATCTCAAGGTTCTAATAAGTATTAGTATATTCGGTTATAGTTTGAAAACTTCCTTTTTAACTTAATAGATAATTTTTGAGGGTATGCCTCTGTGGTGACATGTTACTCAATAATGATACTTTGTGTCTCTTAGCCGAAGGTAATCAAGACTATCATATAGATCATGAAATGTGTTGATTGCAGTTGAACACAAGCTTCTTGTACTAATGTGACTAGATTGTGGAAACTGGTGTGATGTCTCGATGTAGTGATTGGCAGCGATAGTTTGAACCCTTGTCTCAATACTTCCGATAGTCGCAATATTGTATTGGTAACTAAAAAATCATGATCGAATTAGTCGACGTGATGGTTATTCATTTTCATGTTTGTGATTATGTGTGTATGATTGTATGGTTTCGTGTTGTTTCGTTTGAGTTTCAATTGGAAAGGTTCTGACCAGGACCAACTGTCAGTATAGTGTTCAAAAGTGAAGTCTATTGGATGAGAGTGCGTGACGTCCGAAGTAGAGGTGAATCAGACATTGATGAATCTTAATGAAGTATTAAATAGGTTTAAAAACAGTTCTGGCACACAGAATTAGAATCACTTTATGAAATTATTATAAAAGAAACATAGTTTTGGTTTATTTAATTTATGAAGCTGGGCTTATTAGCTTGGTGCCATTAGCAATACGTGTGCTGAGAATATTCGGGTGGCCGTATCAATACTGTTATTCATCATTTGTTAGAAAATTACAGTGTAATTGGTCGCTCTTATTTTCATTTTTTCGACTAATCAAGAACAACCGAAACAATAATAGTTAAGCACTTTGGACATAAAATGAGAATAAAGTGTACAAAAAAATACCAGATCTAATTTATACTCTAGATTCTGATTTGCCCTCTGCTCGCAGGATTTATCATGGATATTTATCATTGTTATCGTTTAGGATGACTGTTTGGTATCGATGGATACTCGAAGTATTTATGCATCGCCACAGATTGAAGTTTAAAGAAGAGCCTATCGCTTGTATTTGCACACCGCTCGTATCAGAGTGGATGTACGTATATATGCAACAATGCCAATAACTTTAATTTATTGTATTCTGGAGTATTAAATCCATTTTCGAAGGTTTGTCTCTGTGTACTGTTTCCGTCGGTTTATTGGCACTAGTCGAGAGTATTACCGCTGATAGTATTTCTGAGCCTAGAGTGAATCTTCAGTTGATGAATCGCATTTTCTAGCAATCTTATGAACGTCGCAAACTGGAATGCAATAGTTATGGTTAGGAAGATATATATCTACGATATTACAAAGACTATATGCAGCATTTTGTTAGCAATATCTTGTAAATATTTAATCTGAACACTTCAGTGTTACCTTATGTTACATTCCAGTTGAGTGAAAAACATGAGTAAGTATTGTCTCGCCTTCAGGAGACTGCGATTATGGTGTTTCCGAGTCTTCGGAAAAAACCAACGATGGTTGACCAATAAAACACTTACTGTGATTTGATGGACAGAACAGCACTTGCATTAAAAAAATAAGAAATCATCAGACTAGTTATACGGCAAGCATTTGATCCCATGAGTGACATATATAAGATGGTCTACTAACTATTGGTGTTGTAGATATTTAGCTCCCTAACGTTAATCGAATCAAATCAACCTGTATCTCTAGTACCTTGTTTTGGTAAGAAATAATAAGATATATGTTAATTAATAGAGTCTAATTTATATTAAGAAAACCTTCTATATTTTGTAATTTAGACATCTACATTATGACATACAACAACAATCCGTTGTTCCTCGGAAAAGTAAACTCTTAAATTGTATAGTTGGTCGCACAAATTCTCTATCAAGTTATATATAACCTACAAAATAATAGAAAGTTGTATTGTTTGTCATTCTACGTGTCTTGCCATTGAACTTATTTCCTAACTATAAAGCCAATGTGTGAGTGCACTTTAGTTTAGCATTTTATTCGAATGTGAAGCAGGATTCGCGCACCACCACCAGTGCAAACAGTAAGACAACTT